>VMDO01009948.1:0-74352 GCA_007922755.1 Pedetes capensis | reverse complement strand
TCATGACTTAGTTTTAACTAAAATTTAGTACTTTAATACACAAATTAGACCTCTAATTTGGGTTTTTAAGATAAGGCTTTGATAAAATTTTTGGATGGGAAAAACACCTCAGACAAAGTGAAAAGGTAAGGAATAGACAATAAATAGACTGAGAGAAGATATTTATAACTAAATGATTAGGGACCAAAATAGTAATAATAAAACTTACAAAATAAAAGACAAACTTACAAAAATGCAATAGAAAATGAGCAACCAATATGAACAATCATTTCAAAAGGTACTTGACCTCACTAGTCATCATAGAAATCCTGTTAAAACAACAATTCAAAAAATTTAAAATTTAAAGTAGTGTCTCACACCTGTAATACCAGTGACGTGGGAGGCAAAGTCAGGAGCATCACAAGTTCAAAGTCAGAGGTAGCCTGTGTAACTCAGTGAGCCTGTCTCAAAATAAAAAATAAAAAACAGACTGGAGAAGCAGCCCTGTGTAGAGCACTTGGTATGTATGTGCGAGGCCCTGGGTTCAACCCTCAAGTCCAAAAAAAAAAAAAAAAAAAAAATTAAACTTTGCTAGGAACAGTATCTCACACCTACTAATACCAGTGACTCAAGGCAGAGGGAGGAGGCTCCTGAGTTCAAGGCCAAATGCAGCCTGCATAATTTAGCAAGATCTTGACTCAAAAACAAACAAACAAACAAACAAACAAATAATAGGCTTGGAGCACAGCCCAGTGGTAGAACACTTGCAAAGTGTATACAAAGTGCTGGGTTCAACCCCACATCCTGGGGAAAAAATTTTAAGTTTGAAAATACTAAGTTCAGGGTTGGGAATGTAGCTCAGTTGGTACTTGCCTAGCACTTGCTTAGCAGGTGTGAGGTCCTGAGTTTGAGTCTCAGCACAAGAAAAAAAAAAGAAACAAAGAAAAAAGAAACACTAAGTTCAGGAGTTGACTAATGGGGGTAAAAATCAACACAACCTCTTCAGAAAGAACAATTTGAAAATATGCTTTCCCTATGATCTCACAATTCTATATACAGGTAACAAAAGTTAATACATGTGCGCAAGAGGCTATGTGCCACAATGTGCTAAAGAATGAATATGTAATAGGAAAAATATAAAGCAACCTAAATATCATTCAGTATGACAACTGAAAGAAACCAGTAATGGTTTACTCATACAGAGGAATACAACACAAAGCAATTAAATAAACAAAATCTATAAGAATCCAGGAAAGCTTTGAATAAAGTAATATCCTACGGAAAAAAAAAAGGTTTGTAATGATATATTTTATGTAAAAATTTCAAGCATATAAAACAATTCTATATTTTGTATATAAACAGATAAATGGAGCAAAAGTATAAAAGATAGTCTGAAATGACAAATACCAAATTTAAAGTAATGATTAATTCTAGGCTTTGGCACTGGGAATGGAAACAGACATCACCATATTCATAATGTTTATTTCTGTTGTCATATTTGAAATGTCACTCCTATCTGTAAAGATTGTTGTTGTTATTAGGTGCTAACAAGTCCGTGTCTGACTCCATAGAGACCCTACATACAACAGGAGAAAGAGTACTGCTAGTGCTTCTCTGCTATTCATAGGGTTTTCAATGGCAGATTGTTTTGGGGAAGTGGGCTGCCAGGTCCTTCTCCCAAGCCTACAGCACCTGGTGTTCCCAGGCAGTCTACCATCCAAGTACTAACCAAGTTCAACCGTACTTAGCTTCTGAGATCTCAGGGGATCAGATGTCACAGTGGTATGGTGACAGGTTCTGTAAAGACAGAGTACTACTAATTTGTTAATTCTGGGTAGTGAGTACACTGGTATTTGTTGTAAAATTCTCTTTATCTACTAAGCTTTTAATATTTCCCCCAATTTTTTAATTTTTAAAATCAAAAGTTTTATCATGACTACTCTTAAAGAATGGATTGTATGCCAGGCACTGTGGTAATCCTAGCAATTTGGGAGGGTGAGGCAAAAGGATCACGAGTTCAAGGCCAGGGGCAGCCTGTGCAACTTAGTGAGACCCTTGTCTCAAAGTTAAAAAATAAAAACTGTATGAGGGTACAGCTCAGTGGTGGAGAACTTGCCTAGCATGTGAGAGACTCCAGTACTGGAAAAAAATCATAAAAAGAAAGACATCTATTAAAACACCAAGCAAAACAAAACTGTGGATTCTTAAACTAAGATTATAATAGTGGAAATGGAAAGAAATGGATTTACTAGGTGATGTTTTGTAGGTAACGTTTCATAAGATGCTTATAAACAGAATGTAAGGGTAAGGGAAAGACAGGAATGGAGGATGTCTCTGAATTTTAAGTCCAGTTTTGCTTCTTGCTTGGAGTCTGAGCTTGTTAACAGTGCCTCAATTGGGTAAAAACATGGACAATGTGTAACTACCTGTGTAGCTCCAATAAATGCCCTTGAAAATAACGACTTGCTAACCACTTCAGGAACAAAGGTAAGAAAATTATACTTCCATATCTTGTTGGAAAGTGCTCTAACCCAAAGTAGTGCTCCATCGGTACCTGCTATATTTCCAGTTAATGGTGTAACAAAACACCACAAATGGGGTGGCTTAAAGCAACATAAGTTTACCATCTTATAGTTTTCAAATTCAAGAGTTCAGTGAGGTCTTAGGGGAGATTCTGTTTGATGCCTTGTCCAGCTTTCAGGGGCTCCTTAAATTTCTAGGCACATGACCCCTTCCTTCACCTTCAAAATGCATCAATAAAACTTTTGCCTTTGTTGGCACAGCTCCTCTCTGACTTTGACTTTGTTGTCTCCCTCATTTAAGGACATTTGTGATCACATTCACTCTATCTGGATAATGCAGAATAATTCAACCATCAACCAAGATCAACCAAGATCTTTAATCACATTTACAAAATCTCTTTTGGAAGGTACCATACTTGCAGGCTCTAGGGATGGGGATGTGGACATCTTTGGGGGCATTATCCTGTCTACCCTCAGCTATTTAGAAATCTTACTTGCACTGAATTTTTCACTCCTGTTCATTCACTTTTATTTCTTCAATGTAAAAAAAAGAGAGACCTTGAAATTTAGAGGCATGTATCAGAGCTCAGCACACACAAACGAAATTAGAAATTGTAAATTCTTAGCCAAGAATTCCTCATTATTTCTTCATAATAGATGGGAACAGGAGGAATGCTTTATTTTTTTACCAACTATTTTAAACGATTACAATATGCCATGAACAATGATTTTTAAGTTGAAAGACTGATTCTTATCTCATCTCCATTTCTCAACCTTTAAACATACTGAAATCTGCTTTTCAGTGACATTCAACTGTATGTTTTGCTTCAAAGCATCCAACTTGGTAGAGCAGGCTCTTGGCCTTAGCCAAGGATGTTGCTTTTATTCTAAACACTTTTATAGCTTCATTTTTGGAATTGTCTTTAAAGACAGTTCATCAGACACACAGGAAAACACAGCTCGTTATTTTAAGGTCACAAGGTACTTTGCCTACTCTGTCTTCTTTCCTTCCCCATTGTTTTAATCCACTTAGCTTCATCTCCACTCCTTCCTCTACTGATATTAGCGCCAGAGATCTGTGAGGTTGAAAGGAAGACCTGGGGGACCGGAATGTGGCTGGGAAGGGGGCAGGGAGAGCTTTACACAGCTCATGAGGTAGCAAACTCTCCAATGTAAGTTTACTTGTGTGATCACACCCATTTCACATACTACTAAATAAAAAGAAATACTTTATAATCTGCTGAGTTGTCAAGAAGTCATTCCATTAAAATAAACGTAAGTTGAGAACACCATGTAACTTAATCTAAACTATAGTTGCAAATGTAAATGTTATTTTAAATAAAACAGCATACTCAAATAGATTTTTTATGTATTACTTTTTGACAGAAGAGGTGGGACCAGCAGAGCAGAGAATGCAAGAAATTCATCTACGCCCTGCTTCTTATTAAAGAATATCTTAGTCGAGAGGGTTTCTTGAGAACAGCTCTAAATTCAAAGCTTCCCAAGGCTAGTAATGAAAGTTATAATAAGGTACATGGATAAATGAAGAAAATATTGATAAGGGCATCATATGAACTATGTATGAATATAATACATGCTGAAAATGTTTTTGAATACTGGAGTTATTAAACATAGGCCCATTTCACAAAACTGATACTTTCAATTACTGAACTTACATAATATTTGTCAAATTCTTTCAGAACCCTCATTCAGAATTAAGTGTCTAAAATATTCCTGGTATGTGTGTGTGTGTATATGTATATATGTGTGTGTATATATATATATATATATATATATATATACTATTGTACCAATTAAGATTGCTCCTCAATAAGATATATCCATAAATGAAGGCTAATCAAAGGAAATATAAAAAGTCCTACTTTAGATTGTAATCTCACATAGGAAAAGTGGGTTTTTTCCCCTTACAGGACAAATTTCCTCTATTAGACACAACTGGCATTTGGCTTCCTCCAGTGGCTCATTCTCCTGCTATCAGAATGAAGAACTCTAAATTCTAAACTCACACTAATCCAATTCGTAGCTGCTATCCATATGTGGCCATTGAGCATTTGAAATGTTACTAGCCTGGAGTGAGATGTAAAGAAAGTGTAAAATATACCTCAGAGCTCAAGGATTTAGAATGAAAAAAAAAAAAGAAAAAAGAAACTTAAAATACAACTTGTTAATAATTTTCTGTTAGCTACATTGGAATAACAATATTTTAGATTTATTGCATTAAATAGATTATTAAAACTAATTTAACCAACATCATTATAATTTATACTTTTTAAATGTAGATACTGGAAAGTTTAAAGTTTACCTATTTTGCTCCTGTCTGTACCTCATATTATATTTCTATTGGACAATGCTGTTGTAAATCATCGGGGTAGTATTTCTTCTCATAGCTTAACCTCTGAATAAACATGTATGAGTAAGTTGTAGTGTATTTATGCATTAAAATATATTTAAATCAGAATATTATCTATCTAATCAGTAACTCTGTAAGAGTAGATACTCATTTATCTCTCATCTTCCACATGCAGCACCACAAAAGTTTAAATGACTTACAATTGTGCAAGTTGTACAGATGCTCTAAATTTACACCTAGATTAAGTTGCAACATCTTCAATGCAATCTCTTTTATGTTTCTTGTATATATTCTTAGAGAAGTAATGATGATTTATTTAAAAAACAAGAAAGTTCTGCCTAGAAGTAACCAAATTATTGACCTAAAAAGGCTAATAAATGGGGGATTAAATGATGAATTTCAATTAATATTTCTTTAACTACAGTAAAAAGGTAGACTGAATCAACTGCTGCAATTATAAAGAGCACTACAGTAGAAAAACTATCAAAATTCTCACCAAGACTAGCACTATGCAAAAAAGAACCCTCAACTATGTTTACAGAAGGGTACATTTAGTACTTGTTTTGCAATCAATATTAGAACATGTAGGGAAAAATTGAGAGGAAATTGACAAAAACTCCCAAACTGGGAAAAAGGTTTTTGAATATCTGGTTTGTAAATTAGAAATCTAGGGAAAATGAAAGTAACTCGGTTGCACGTTTTTACAAAACCCTTCCTGATTGGACAATTGGACTGAAAGCTGATTGGCTCAGGCCATTCCATGGGTGAGCTATATAAGGACCTGTGCTGTGGCAGCTTGATCCTTTTTCCTCTTTTTTCACCTCTTTGCCTTTTTGCCCAGACCATCGGCTAAGCAAGACCTTCTTGCCGTTCCTGCCCGGACCACTGATGAGGAAACACCTCTTCCGCTCCTCTCCCCTGGACCTTCGGTGAGGAAAGAACACTCTCCCAGTCACAATCATCAACAAGGAAAGAACCTGCTCTCCGTCTGCTCACCAATAAAGCAACAGCTGTCTCCTTGTGAACACTTGAGACCACCAATACGGGTGTTTGCCCCTGGAAGGCAAAAGCGCCTGAGGCTTTTCCTTTCTCCCATCTCCTCCAGGGTCCCGAGGGCCGCAGTCCACGCACCTCACCCAAGGGTCCAGAGTGAATTGTGTTTAGTATCTGTTTGCATGGTGGCGGCGCCTGTCCAAACCTCCAGGCCGGACTGGGAGGCGCGTGCCCCACAGAACATTTTCATCATTCTAAAACAAACACTATATCTTTTTTATTATCACCTCTTCAACTTTCTTCCTTCTCATCCCCATCCAACCACTAATCTACTCTGTGGATTTGTCTATTCTGGATATTTTAGATAAATAGAATCAAACAATAGGTGACCCTTTGTGTCTGGCATCCCACTCAGCATGTTTTCAAAGTTTATCCATGTTGTTGTATGTATTAGTACTCTATTTCTTTTTATGGCTGAATAATGTCCCATTGTATGTACACACCATATTTTATTTATACCTTCATCAGGTGAACAATTGGGTAGTTTCCACTTTTAGACCACCATGCTGCCATAAACATTTGTATACAAAGTTTTGTGTGAATATGTATTTTCAATTCTCTTGGGGATATATTAGGAGTGAAGTTGCTAATACATAGGAACAGTCTGTGGGTAGTGCTGGGGATCGAACCCAGGGCCTTGTGTCTGCTAGACAAGTGCTCTACCACTAAGCTACATCCCCAGCCCTTAGTTTTTTCCAAGGTTTCACTGTGTAGCTTGGGCTGGCTTTGAACTTGCTATGTAGCCCAGGCTGCCCTTGAACTCATAATTCCCTGCCTCTGCCTCTAGAGTGCTGGGATTATAGGAATTGCAGGTGTGTGCCACCAGGCCCACCAATGTTTTAACTTTTTAAAGAACTTTCAAACTTTTTTCCAAAGTGGCTCCCATGCCCTTCTTTTAAAATTAATGTTAGTTGTACAAAATAATGCATTTTGAGATTTTCATATAAGGATGTAACATATTTTGATCATAATCATCCCCCATTACCCTCTCTTGTCCCCTCTCATGCCCTTTTAATCTGGCTTACTCCTATGAGTTATTGGTTTGAGTCTATCTCATCCCAAACTAATTCAGTGCAATAAGAATTCACTGTGAGCTTATGAGCCAAGTGGTCATTTGGCACAGAAGATAGAGATGACCTCAACCCTATCTGCAGAGAACCCACAGTCTGGTGAAAGACCTCAAAGTATAGTAGAAATGAGAAGTTCTTCCTACCACTTAGTATCTTAAGGAGGGAAGAAGAAAATAGTTGTGCCCTATGAGTAGTGGGTGAGGGTAAGATAGTCAAATGACCCTGGTATTTTACCATTAATTACACTACTTGCATTCAGGGCATGTTTGGTATTGGAGCTCTTATTGGCTCTTAATGCAGCAGTGGCTATTTATATCCTTAGGTGAAACTGAATCCACAATAGCTATTACCAAAAATTATATATAGTCACACATTACAAATCAATGGGAATTAGGTAGTCATGATTTAATTTCCATTAAATAATTATCACAATCACAAAATTGCTATCATAGTTTGAAATTAGCCTGACAGACAAGGATCTGTGAAATAATTGGAATAATCAAGGAGAAAGTATTTATTCTGGCAATCTATTCTATGCCCCTTATAAAGTGGAAAAGAAATACTAAAGGAAAAGAATGAAGAGTAGACAAAAAGGAGAATAATAAAGTTAAATAAATTTTAAGGGAAGAAAATTTCAAGGGCATGGTTAATATTGTTAAGGACTACATAGAAATTATACTGGAATAAAGCTAGTTTACTAATTTTAGTAATTAAGATATCATTGGTTATGTTAATAAGAACAATTCCAATGATGCATAGGGAGCCAGGTTTGGAAAACAGAATAAGATTTAAAGTAGACTAGTCTTTTAAGAACTCTGAATTGGAAATTAAAGGACAGGGTTGAATGTGTTCTATGTTGAGAGGATGAAACCAATGGAGGAAAGGCTAAAGCCAAAGGAGACAGATAATAGCAGATGAGGATGATTCCTAAAGGATTTGGAATGCATATAAGCACCAGTTGAGGAATTAGCCCTGTATAAGAGAGGAGACTTCTTTTAGAGAGACTTAGAAATTATGCTTTTGCTAGGGATGTACTTCAGTTGGTAAGGCACTTACCTACCATTCAAAAGGTCCTGGGTTTGATCCTTAACACCACACAAAAAATTATGCTTCTAAGACATGTGCCTTTGAGAATGTGCACTGATATAGATGTTGGTATGTGGATGGAGGGGATGTGAAAGTTTAAAAAATAGTGTATATTTTACATATTTTTTATGTTAAAGCAATTTCATGTACTTTACATGCAGTTGATTGTCATAATAGCTCTGGAAATAGGCTCATGGAGAAAACAACTTGTCTGAAGTCCTTGATATAGTGAGCAATAGTGGTGCTTCTTCAGACTCACAAACTTTTCAGTATTGTGCATTTCTTAATAATGTACAGGAAGAAGGGTAAGTTGGTGAAAGAAAGAATCATGGGAAGTATGAAACTAGCTTGAATAAGTGAGGGAAACTTTTTCAGAAATTACACTTCCTCAGCTGTTTCAATGAAGAAAGGTTACAGAAATATCTAATTATATTTTTATGTTATTGTTGTTGCTGTTAGGTGCCACTGAGTCAGATCTGACTCATAGAAACCCTATGTACAACAGAATGAAACACTACCTAACACATTGCCATGCACACAATAATTTTTGAGTCCATTGTTGCAGACACTGTATTTCTTCTCCTTTTGAGTCATTCCACATTAGGAAAAGGAGGTCCAAGAAGCTTTACTCCATTCCCATCATTAAGGTCAACTCTACTTTGAGGAGGCAACTCTTCCCCAGTTGTTTTTTGAATGCCTTCCAGCCTGAGCTGCTCACTGGCTGACACTGTATTTGACAGCGGGCTGGGGTTCAGCTCGGTTGAGAGAGTGCTGCTCCAAACTCTCTGAGGACCCAGGTTTGATCCCCAGAACTACAAAAATGGGAGAAGGACATGGGAATCCACTCCTGATGCAATCCCAAAATAATCAGCCACTGAAACCCTGTGAGGGTTGCTGTGAGTCAGACTCGACTCGATGGCACCTAACAATAACATATTTGACAGTGTTTCTTTGCTATTCATAGGGTTTTTAGGCCCCCACATGTCTGTCAGTTTGCCATACTGTGGGGGCATGGGTGCTGCTGTGATGCTGAAAGCTATGCAACTGGTATTACAGATACCAGCAGGGTCACCCATGGTGGACAGGTTTCAGCTAAACTTCCAGACTAAGATAGATTAGGGAGTAGGAAATGGCAGCCCACTCCTGAAACAATTAGCCACTGAAAACTCTATGAATAGCAGAGAAACACTGTCAGATATAGTGCCAGCAAATGAGCCCCCCAGGTTGGAAATCACTAGAAATATGACTGGCGAAGAGTTGCTTCCTCAAGGTAAAGTCTACCTTAATGATGGAATGGAGTAAATCCTGGGGGACCACCATTTGTTCATGTGGCACAACTCAAATTGAGGAAGATCAACTGTAAACATCCATTAATAATTGGGATGTGAAACTGAAACATAAAAAATGCACAATTAAACTTAGTGTAGAAGGGACAAGTTAAGGAGTAGAAAGAAGGAGGGAGGGATCTAGCTGAGGGAAGCAAAGGTTGGAGAAGATGGGAGGGGGAAGAAGGTCAATGAGGAGGGATGAAGGGGGAGAGGTCAATCGCAATGTAAACAGCCCAACTTTATGAGTATATTGGAAAAATTGGGGAAGATAAAAAATAAAACCTACAAGAATAGCTAAAATTAAAAAATAGTAATAATACCAAATGCTGGCAATAATGCAAACAGACTAGATCACTCATGTGATACTGCTGCGAGGCAAAAAGGTAGATCACTGTAGAAAAAAGTTTGGACTTATAGCAAAATCACGATGCACGTATATAGATAAATATTCTCACAAAAAGACATGCATGTAGAAAGACTATTGGTAGGGGGGTGAGGATGGGGGAGAAGAGTCATGACAGGGTAAGGGGGAAGTTACATGAGCAATGTACAATGAAATGCATATATGGGAATGTCACAATGAAACCCATTAAGTTGTACATTAAAAATACTAGTAAAAAAAGAAACTTCAAAGAAAAATAATTGGTATGTGGAATGTATGCAGGATGAGTCTGGGAAAATTAGAAATCATCAAAAGGGAAATGAAGAACATAAAGATCAACATTCTAGGCATCAGTGAGCTAAAATGGACTGGCATGGGCCATTTTGAATCAGATAATCATATGGTCTACTATGCCAAGGACGACAGATTAGAAGAGAAATGGGGTTGCAGTCATCATAAAAAAAAAGACATCTCAAGATCTGTCCTGAAGTACAATGCTGTTGGTGATAGAACAATATCCGCACGCCTACAAGGAAGGCCAGTTAATATGATTATTATTCAAATTTACATACCCACCACTAAGGCTACAAGTAAAGATAGGAAAGATTTTTATCAACTTCTGCAATCTGAAATAGAACATGCAATCAGGATGTGCTGATAATTACTGGTAGATGGAAGGCAAAAGTTAGAAACCAAGAAGGCTCATTGGTTGGAAAATATGGGTAAGGTAACAGAAGCAATGCTGGAGAACACGATAGAATTTTGTCAGATCAATGACATTTTCAAGGGCTAGGATTTAGATCAGTTGGTGGAGGGCTGCACGGTGCTCTCTGAGGACTTGAGTTCAACCCCCAGCACTGCAAAAACAGTGAAAGTATGGGACAACCTACTCCCGAAACAATTAGCCATTGAAAACCCATTGAGGGCCACTATGAGTTGGACTCAACAACACCTAACATCAACAACGACCTTTTCGTTGCAAATACATTTTTTTCACCAACATAAACAGGGATTATACATATGGAATTCACCAGATGGAACACAGATGAACCAAGATGACTACATTTGTAGAAAGATGATGGAAAAGCTTAATATCAAAAGTCAGAACAAGACCAGATGCTGATTGTGGATCAGACCATCAACTCTTCACATGCAGGTTGAAAATGAAACTGAAGAAATTAGAACAAGTGTACAAGAGCCAAGGTATGAACCTGAGTATATGGCATCTGAGTTCAGAAACCACCTGAAGAACAGGTTTGATGTATGAGACACTAATGCTCGAAGACCAGACGAGTTGTGGCATGACATCAAAGACATTATTCATGAGGAAAGCAAAAGGTTATTAAAAAGAAGGAAATAAATAAAAGACCAACTTATATGTCAAAAGAGACTCTGAAACTTGCCCTTGAATGTTGAGCAGCTAAAGTAAAAGGAAGACATCATGAAGTTGAGGAACTAAACAGAAGATTCTAAAGAGCAGCCTGAGAAGACAAAACCAAATATTGTAATGACATGTGCAAAGAGCTAGAGATGGAAAACCAAAGGAAAGAATACACTGTTTTTCTCAAGCTTAAGGAATTGAAGAGAATGTTCAAGCCTTGAGTGGCAATAGTGAAGGATTCTATAGGTAAAACATTAAATGGTGCAGGACCCATCAAAAGATGATGGAAGGAAAACACAGAGTAATACCAAAAATAATTGGTGGATGACCAACTATTTCAAGAGGTTGCATATGTTCAGGAACCAATGGTATTGAAGGATGAAGTGGATGTTGCCTTGAAGGAACTGGTGAAACATAAAGCTCCAGGAATTGATGGAATGCCAATAGAGATGTTTCAACAAACAGATGCAGCACTGGAGGTGCTAACTTGTTTATGCCAAGAGATGTGGAAAACGGCTACCTGGCCAACTGACTGAAAGATATCCATATTTGTGCCTATTCCCAAGAAAGGGGACCCAACCAAACTCTTTAATGTGTTGAAAAGTAAATATACCACACTGAAGATGAAGACGCACCTGACTCACGCCATGGTACTTTCAGGTGCATCATATGTTTGTGAAAGCTGGACATGTAATAACAGAGACAGGAGAAGAATTGGTGCTTTTGAATTATGATAGAGACAAATATTGAATTTACCATGGACTGCCAAAAGAACCAACAGATCCATCCTAGAAGAAGTGCAACCAGAGTACTCCTTGGAAGCAGGGATGGCTAGACTGTCTTATGTATTTTGGACATATCAGGAGGGACCAGTCTCTGGAGAACAACATGTTTGGGGGAGTGGTGGATCAACAGCAACAAAAAAAAGACTTTCAACTAGATGGATTGACACAGTGCCTGCAACTATGGGCTTAAACATAAGTAAGATCGTGTGCCTGGTGCAAAATTGGGGAATGTTTTGTTCTCTTGTACATAGGGTCACTATGAGTCAGACCCAACTCAAAGGCACCTAACAACAACAACAATTATTTTTGGAGTGAGTTGCTAAGTCCTTCTCCCTTGTTTGTCTTTATTCTGGAAGCTCAGCTGAAACCTGGCCACCATAGGTGACCCTGCTGGTATCTGAAATATAGCTGGTGTAACTTTTAGCATCACAGTAATACACAAGCCCCCAGAGCACAAGCTGACAGATATGTGGGGGATATTTTTATGGTAGGTGCTTTTATCAGGATGGAAGAAGTAGGTATATAGTCAGACAATTAGAAGACAGGAAAAAGGTCTGACCTACGTAGTAGTCAAAATCCCAGGGATTTCCCCTTACTGGAATACAATGTGTTAGTGGTGTATTTCCTTTCATGTTTATTAAGTGCCTTTTTGGTTTTCATTACAAATTCCGAGGCTGTGAGCACACTATGTTAATACATTATCTTTGTATGGAATTTCAGACAACTAGCCTGATATATTCATTTAAGAACTATTTTCATGAATTCATATCATAATTTTGAGAAGACAATGAAGAGACATGGCAACAAAACTTGCTCAATGCTAGGCTGATTGAGTTTGCTGGTGAGGGAGAGGAATAGTTGTGCAACAGTGATGTAATGAACTACGCTATTAATTCAAAATCTGACAAATGAGAGTGTGGTTAGGCAAATCCATATTAGAAATCCAATCTATCCTCAATGAGAAAGTACCAAATAGGAATTTGAATGTTTGAGAATTTCCTGGATACTTTGGGGTGGAGGGAAAGGTGGGAACTTTAGAGTAGTGAGTGGTTTTTGTAAGACTTACCTTTCTCTTATTATGTGCACTCCTTTCTGAGTGCCTTAGCTGGTCAAGAGACCTGTCTCTTGAGGTCTCTTATGAACATCTCTTATGATCTGACTACCTCATGTCTGCTTTAGGAACAAGGCAACTGGACTTTTACAGCTTCACCAGGTCTCTTTCTTTGAATCTATTGCTAGCAGGAAAAAGAACTGAGCCAACGAATGGCTTCAAAGGTAGAGGCTCCCAAGAGTAGACCACCATTTGGTCTTCTGATAACCACAATGAATAAGGCATAGGACATTATGTGACATTATAAAGGCAGCAACTCCAGCACACTCCAAGGATTCAGGCTTCGTACACCCACCTACTATTGGCACTTTTGTTATTTCCTCCCAAGGGATGCTCGTCTTTCTCTGTAGGCTACACAGGAAGTTGGAGAATCTGGAAAAGCAATTTTCTCTTCCTCTCCTTCTTAACCATTTCCCCTAATCCTGAGACACAAGGTCCCTGCTTTGTCCTTGGCACAGATGGGGTAGGGGATACATAACTAAGGCAGCTCTATCCACCTCCAGTAAACTAAGGGAAAGTTCATTTCAACAAGAAGCAAATTAAAGTCTGAGAAATGTTTTTAAAAATGAACCACATTTTCTGATGATAAAAAATTTCAGATTGAATTTATGGATTATATCAAATATTTTCACTTTCATGTCAGGCTAGACTTCCTCTAATAGAGTGAGTTTATCTGTTGAAAATGACAATAGAAAATAAGATAATATTTCAGTTTGAGCAGTTCACTCAGCTATTGCCTTCTAATCTCAAATGGCTAGCTTGGTTCCTTCTTCACCTTCTGCCAAAGTCTGAGTATTGTCTTAACTGATTCTTTCTTCTCTGATATTGATGTTGCTATCATGGTAATAAAACTGTTTTACAAAAAGACTTTTAAATTTGAATTTTAAAGATTTCATTTTAATTTTTAAATTTCTCTTATGAAAGCCTTATGTAGTGTATCTGAGTTTTTTAGGTAATAGACAACTCCACTTCTGACTCATGCTTCCTCCAAACACTATTGTATACTACACTCTCTAATGGGTATTATTGTCCCTCTTGTGACACAGATTCTCCCTTATGTGTAATCACTTGACTTGCAGGAAGACAGAAAAAACGGCCAAGCAGAGCAGCCTAGGTTACCAAGTAGGTTATCTCTACACAAGTCATTCCTATTTCTCTTACATGGTAAGGTTTTCTAAAGCAGTAATTCAGTATAATACATTATGAAAGGAGATACTGAAACAGCAAAACATAATCTAAAATCTAAAAATTAGCAGTATTCATCTTTTGTTGTGGATTACAAAGTTATAATGGGTATTTTTCAAACAAAATATTTGAAAATCAGACTTTTTTCTTATTTTTAAATATGAAACACATCCTGTACATCATTAATTAAAACAATGAAATTTCTAATTATAGTAATGAAGTCAGTTTCATCTGCTCAAAAAAATAGTAAAACAAGCTAGGCATAGTGGCACATACCTGTAAGCTCAGCACTTGAGGCAGGGGCAGGAGGACTACAAGTTCAAGCCAGCCCAGCCTACATAGTGAGACTCTGTCTCAAAAAAACAAAAATCAAAAACAAAAATCAAAAAGGGTGCCTTATCAAATTTGTTTATGTTGGAACTGTATAGCAAAAGGAAAGAGCTACAAAGAAACTGAGCAGGGGCACAGAGCTATGCCTGAAACTACTACTAACTGGCCTTTTCTTTCTAGTGTGATTATGCTCTAATTCTCAAACCTTGCACTGAATTTTTCACCTTAACATGAGAGTAGAGTAGGATCCAAATAAAGGACTCCATGGTTAGTTGAAAAGAGTATCAAGAACTCATGTTTACTTATTGATAAAAGATAAGTATGGGAAAAACAGACTTGCTAGCTTTCTCATGTTGATCTTCATTAGTAAAACTGCTCAACGTGTTTGTTCAGTCTGCAGCTTCTTTCCACATAACTTTCAAGATGTTATTTTAACATGAATGGAACTCAATGAGTGATGTGACTGAGTGAGGAAGAGCTGGCTCATGCAGATATTAACCTCCAGTTCTACCCCAGCAAAAAGAGTATTCTTGTTGGATTTGCTGAAAGGCTCTGAGGAAGGAAGAGACATTAGTGAGAATTTCCCCCAGATAAAACATGCTTTAGTTTAAAGAAATCTTGCTCAATTATGTTTCCAATTACCATATATGAATAGGTTAGAACAGAAATTTGGAAACGTTGCTTTTTTTCCCAAGAAATTTTTTTCTCACCAAACTTCATGTTGTGTGTGTGTGTGTGTGTGTGTGTGTGTGTGTGTGAGAGAGAGAGAGAGAGGGGGGGGGGGTGGTTGGGGGAAGAAGAGAGGATAGGCTAATCTTTTTACTTTCTTTCTGGGTAAATAGTGGCTTAGTTCTAATTAGAGCTAACACCTGAAGAGTTGTTTTACTACCTCTATTAGTCAGGTTATGATGAAACATCTGAGACAAGCCACTTTCTAAAGAAGTTTATTTTTGGCTCTTGGTTCTGGAGGTGCAAGGTATAGGGACCTCATGCGGTAACTGCCTTGTTGCTGGCAGACTCCCAAGGTCATAAGAGCACATGGCAAGATACAGGGATGCTTATGTCTGTCTGATCTCTCTTCTTCCAAAGCTATTAGGATTCAGTCACGTAGATTTCATCCTAATGACCTTACAAAATCCCAACCACTTCCCACACACCCCTCCTCTAAACACCATAGTTGGATTAAGTTTTCACCCTCATAATGGGGGCTAAATCACAAACAAAACCTAGGAAGACATTCAAACCATACCCAAACAATAGCACTACCATATATCCTTTATACAAGTAGTAACTACATAAAACTTTATTTGAATTGTCTTTTTTGTGTGGGTATGTGTGTATGGTACTGGAGATTGAACCCAACATTTTTCATATACTAGGGAAACACTCCATCAGTGAGTTACATACTGGCCCCCATTTTATTTTTCGTGGTATTGGGGGTTGAACACAGGGCCTCATGCATGCTAGGTAAGTGCTGTACCACTATGCTTCACCTTCAGCTTTTTTTTCTTTTTCTTTGAGACATAGTCTCACTAAGTTGTGCGGGATCCCTCTGGCCTCAAACTCCTGATCCTCCTGACCCCACCTCCTGAGTTGCTGAGATTGTAGGCATAAACCACAGCACCCACACCCTTTTTTAAAGTTTTGACACAGAGTATTGCTGAATTGCCCAGGCTGTCCTTAAATTCACTATGTAGTCCAGGTAGGCCTTGAAGATCCAATCTTAGTCTCAGCTTTGTGACTGTTGGGATTACAGGTGTATGTATGCCATCATGCCAGCGTATTGCATTTCTAAGCATTATATGTACATCATAGATAACTTTGAAAATACCAAAGAGCCCAAGTATCATTAAAATCCTACAAATCCTAAAATCCTACAATCCCACCACTCAGGAAAAAAACTTATTACTAATAGTAAAAAAATATTCAGTTGGTAATTAGTTTGACAGTACAGTAGAAAAAGTCAAGAACGCTTAAGTAGAAATATAAGAAACTAAGGAAAAAGCTTTTGAATTTGCTGATGATCGATCCCATAAAACCATCCTCCTTAGAAGCATCTACAAAGTAGAAATCAGTGATTAAGGGACTATAGGAGTTATTCTCTTGCCTAAGCTATATGCTAATACTTGTGGTTGTTGCTGTATATGACAGGGGAATATTTTGCAGTAGTCAGGCACATACGTAAAAGCTCCTAATTACCAAGTTACACCAAATTACTTTATGAATGAGCCAAGGGGGTTGGCAAACTGTCATGAAAATCCATTTACTTTGTTATTTCTACTGAATTTCAGATTTCATTTCTTTAATTCCACAAAGAGAATTTTCGTGTGGAATTTAAATTTGATAAACATTTTCTGCTACAAATTTCTAGTGGAAAACGCTACACAACCATGGTAAAAGAATCTCTGGTGGCTAGAAACAGGAACACTTAGGAGTCGCCTGGAGAAACCCAAAAAGCCAGTCCCAAAAGCTTGAGGAGATGAAACTAGTGTATAAAATTTATTTGGCATGGAAAGATTATTTCTAAACCTGGTGTTGTGGCATGTGTCTGTAATCCCAGCTACTTAGGAGACTGAGGCAGGAAGATAGTGAGTTTGAGGCCAGAGACAGGCTTTGCAACTTAGTGATAACCTGTCTCAAAAGTTAAAAAATACAAAAGGAGCTGGGAATGCAGCTCCTGTCTAGCATGCATGAATCCCTGGGTTCAACCCCTCAGTACTGGAGGGAAAAGAAGTCTGTTTCTTAGACCACAAATCTTGTGTGGCCTACGATCTGTGAAATTAAGATTTCTGTGGACAAATATCTTTGAGAAATACTTTAAGGTATACACTCCTTATTATAAATTAATATATTAAAGGACCTGAGTAGTCAAGAGGAGACAAATAATTTGTTTGTTTCAAACAATATATCCCAAACTTCTCTGACCATGAATCTGTTGGTTGTAGAACACCTATTAATCCAAGGAACTCAGCGTCTGAGGAACACATTTTATGAACACCATGTTAATATAGCTGTCCAGGATCTTTAGCTATATTAGTAATCCAGAGTTAATCAAGCTCAATAAAGCTCACTCTTCTATCTAAAGTTAGATAAACTACAGCTGAAAAATTTACTGTGATAAATATTTACTTTAGAGCTGGCCATAATGGCACATGTCTATAATTTTAGTTTCTTGGGAGGCTGAGGTAGGAGGATCATGAGTTGGAGGCCAGCCTTGGCAACAAGGCAAGATCTTGTTGCAAAAAAGATTACTTAACAGTTTTATGGTACTTAAATAACATCTCACAAAAGCTCATATTTTAGCATTTTTTCTTTTCTAAAGAAACCAATATGCGTCAGAATGAATCACACTAAGGTGTACATTAAAAATTTCCAATTAAAAAAAGTTAATTAAAATGGAAAAAAAAGAAACCAATATGTGTGTTTCAGGAATATGAGAATTATGGTTTCTTGGTGAACATGTTATCAGAACAAAAGGAGCATGGGTTTAAAAAATATTTTACGCTGACCAAAGTGGTTCATTCCTGTCTCACAAGAGAGGATACAGCTGCAGTTACTGTAATGTCTCCCAGGCTCTCCTCAACCGTGCTGTCTAAGTACTACACAGTTCTACCTCTTGTGGCTTTTTTTTAAAATGTTTTGGCCAATGCTTACGAATTAGTCTACTTAGATCCTCCTGATAGAAAAAGAGAGGGAATACACACTTTAGGGAGGAAAAGAACAACAGTAGCCACAGTCCCAAAGAACCCACCACAAGTACATTTCTTTTAAACTACACATTTTCCCTGGCATATATATGTGAGAAAATATTCTAAGAATGTAAAGATTAAAAGCTTTTAATTCCAAACCTTTAGGATAACAAATAAAAATATGTTATATATTTACTTATGACTTTATGTGCCTGAATATACATCATATACATGCTATTTGAGAAAATTCAATTCATCTCTGTTCTTACTGTTTCTAGAAAAAATCAGTGATAAGATTGATATAAGGGCCGAATCAGACTCATATTCCATGTGTCTCTCCTGATGTGAAAAAATTATCACTTGCTGCCATAGACAGACTATGGTATAACCAGGTAAATGATTCTCAATGGTTACTGTTTGTTTCTTTATCTCTTGATTACTTGTGACATTTTTATCACCCACACAAAACAAACACAAACATCACAGAAAAGGAGATGATACCTTTTTATATGCGAACTCTTTATTGAACTATTATACTATTTAAGAAAACATTCTTCAAAGGGGCCACAATGGCATTTAGAAATTTTAGGTGCAACTCTTCAAGGGTATGCTATTTGAGTTTTAGTGAGCATGTAGAAAGTTTAGCAATAAGAAAATACTTCTACAGAGATTATTTTAGTTGATTCAGACTCAGTTTCTGTTAGCATTATGTAGAGCATCCATGAGAGTTTTATTGTACTCTGCAATCAGCTTGGCCACGTTTTTAATAATTGGCTGGTAGTCACTCTCTTGACTCTTGGTTGCTATGACTAATTATGTGAATTAAGGAGGAATACCATCAATAAAAATGTTAACCTGTGGTTCAGAAAGGAACTAAGTAATACTGGTATTTTTCTTATTGAGTATAGATAGTACAGAAAAAACACAATTAGAATAATTTTAAAATATAATGTTTTTAACAGATTAAGCATATTCTAAAACCTAAACGGCCACAGAAAAATTGTCTTAAAAAGTTTACCTACAGTATAACCCTTTTTATTACTTAATATGTTAGGCATCTCAATCTAATTATGGTCTTAGAACAATCTAATATTTAGAAAAAACATGTTCTCTAGAATATTACATAGAATTTCAGGCAAGTTTCTAGACTTCATCTTGTTTCAAAATCATCTACTTTTGTTGTTGTTGTTGTTGTTAGGTGCCGTCGAGTGGGTATCCGACTCATAGCAAGCCTCTGTACAACAGGGGAAACACTATTGTCAGTGCTTCTCTGCCGTTCATAGGGTTTTCAATGGCAGATTGACTTTTGGGAGTGGGTTGCCAGGTCCTTCTCCCAAGCCTACAGCTTCTGGTGTTCCCAGGCGGTCTCCCATCCAGGTACTAACGAGGCCCAACCCTGCTTAGCTTCTGAGATCTGACGGGATTGGATGCCACAGGGCTACAGCTGCAGGCTTATCATCTACTTTATATTATACAAAACTAGAGTGCTCAACTTTAAGCACTTTGTGAATACTGATTCTGTGATTTTAAACTAAGCTATACTATTATTGGGAATAATAGTATACTAGCACATCTTATCTGCAGATAACCTGTGGTGTCTACTACCCCTGAGGTGAAGTTCAGCAGCATCCTAAAGGAGAACCTGTGGCACCACTAAGTAAGTCAGGATCTGGTTTTCCAAAGAAAAACATCCTTACATGAGTCAAAGAAAGTAACAAGAAAGAAATTCTGGGGAGATTGTTACAATCCCACAATACATATCCTTAGCATCTTTGCCTGTGACCATACAAAAAGATATGTAAGATGCGACAAAAGTATCATCTTGGTAGAAATAAGAATGAAGGTGAATTGGGTAAAACACAGATGAACTCAAAGTTCAATCTTCTTACGACCCTACTTAATTATCTTCTTTGCTGCCCAGATGTCCAAGGTACAGGATCATAAACAACAAACAATATACATCTATAGTTTCCCAGTAGCTCTATGAAAATGAAATATTAACTATTTTAGAGTTGATAAGATTGAGGTTTAACCCATAACTTTTAAGTAGTAGAGTCAACATTTAAAATTAGAGCCCCTGACTTCAAAACCTACCAATTAATCAATATGCTATATTGACTTTGTACTCTTTTTTTGGGCAATTCTCAAAGTCAGCTTTCTATTAATTACTCTGAAGTAAACACACATATGCACACAACACATAAACACACACTCATGACACACCCTCTTAAATATAAAGAGGAAAATAATTATTATTCACTTATGCCTCCATATAATTAGCTCAGTGTTTTATACATATTAGGTATTTGTTAAGTGTGTGTTGAACTGAATTTCACTTGAATCTTTAAAGAAATTCCTAGAAAAAATAACTCAGTCAAGTTTATCTGCACCATTTTAAAGGATACATTCTTTCATCACAAAATTATTTTGCTCATGGTGTTGCCACTTTCTCTCCAAGTTTGTAAGCTAAAAGCACAAAAGAAAAACATTAACTGATGTTCATATTCAAAATAATTACATATCCTTTTAAGAGGAAAAGCCACTTTCTCTCCAAGTTTGTAAGCTAAAAGCACAAAAGAAAAACATTAACTGATGTTCATATTCAAAATAATTACATATCCTTTTAAGAGGAAAAGCCACTGAGTTTTAAATCTTATCCACTCCTTGCATTGTATTGAGATAAAGCTATGGTAAATAAAAAATAAATTTAGGAAAGATGAAACGAGTAAACACATTAATACAATGTTGAATTCTGTAACAGGTTTGACTCTGCATGTTTATTTCATGGGTTTTTGTTTGTTTTTTGTTTTGTTTTGTACACAGGGTCTCACTACGTATCTCAAGCTGGCCTGGAACTTGTAGCTATCTTCCTGCATCACCTCCTGAGTTCTGGGATTACAGGCATGGACCACCATATCTGGATATATGTTTATTTTAATTAGAAAATATTTTAAACATTTATTATGCCAATAAACATGGCAACTGAAAGATGACTTATGATTTTCCTTTTCCTAAAAGAACTTTAAAAAGAAAAATGGGACATGGTTGGAATCTCTCCTTGAAATCTGGAAGACTAATGCCACAAAAGTAATATATATTCTAACACTGTCAAAGGTTCAGCTATATAGGAAATCTTCCTTATTTCCAGGGCTAAATTTCCTGTCTAATTTTACAAGCTGTGATAACAGCAGAGCTGCAGTGTGAAGATTGTAAGAGGGTTGGTAAGAAGCTGGCACTGTTACAATAATTTCTGCATCAACAGGAAGCTAATGTGGATATTATATTGATGGTTGCTTCCTCAGAAGACAATTTTACTATTATAGAATTAAACTGTTTTTCTGATTTAATTAACCTTGTAACTCTGGGTTATGGTCTTTCTTTTTTAAGATGCAAACTTTTTCCTTAGCAAAGGGCAATCTGAAAAACGAAACACTAAAATAATGTTTTGCCTGGGTATTTTAAAGAAGTAATGAACATTTTTAAAAGTATGATAATTGAAGCAGCTTTGAAAATGTTTCTAGTCTCATATTACAATTATTTTAGGGCATAAGTTCAGTCTTAATGTAGTAACCATATGATTGTTTCCTCCAAAGAGATAAATCTGGACATTAGGATGAATCATAATTATGTGAATTATATGTGCTGTGAGCTTATTAAATTATATATATTTCTCCTGAATAGGATCTTGAAGTTAAGGGGGTCTTAAGGAAGCAGTTAGCATTTTCTGGCAGTAAATCTCTAATAACCTTTTGCAAAGTTAAGTAGCAGATATTTTTCTCTTTGTTTCATACAAAGAAGTAGCCTCCTTATAATGCAATAGACCTCTTAAGTGCTACCTAAGTAATGATATAAAAATCACATCATGTCAGATGGCCAAATTCCTTTTACATTATACATCAATATTACTGCCTTGCCTTAAAGGACGCTATGAAATATAGTTCATTTTTGGAAGTTTTTGTATTTTTTCTATAACTAAATAACTATAAACTGGCAACAGCTATAACATGGGCATGGTGGGGTACACATGTAATCCCAGCAATTTGGCAGGTGGAGTCAGGAGGATCACAAATTTGAGGCTATAGGCAGCCCATGTAACTTAGCGAGATCCTGCTCAAATGAAAAATTAAAAAACGAATAGAGGGTACAGCTCAGTGGTAAAGCACTTGCAAAGTATGTGTGAGGCCCTGGGTTCAATTGCCAAGTACTGCAAAAACAAACAAAAAAAGAAAGAAAGAAAAAAAGAAAGGAAAATGAAAAGAAAGAAAAAGAAAAGAAAATAGCTGTTAAAGATTGGGAGACCAGGATTTGATCAGATGGGATTCACACAAGACAAAAAATAATACAGAGAAGCATTTAAAAGTGTGGTTTATCTTGCGATTTTTCATTATCAAAATATATAAGTTGTAATTAGGACTTAATGTGGGAATAAGCAAGGCAGCCATTCACTAACTCTAAGAAATGGTATTTATCGTGCCTGGCACGGTGGCACACATCTGTAATCCCAGCGGCTCAGGAGGCAGAGGCAGGAGGATCACAAATTCAAGACCAGAGGCAGTCTGCATAACTTAGTGAGACCCTGTCTCAAAAAAAAAAAAAAAAAAAAAAAAAAAAAGGGATGGGGGCTCAGCTCAGTGGTCCAGCGCTTGCACAGCATGCAGGCACAAGGCCCTGGGTTCAACCCCCACTATCAAAAAAAAAAAAAAAAGAAAAAAAAGAAATGGTATGCCAGTGTTTTCTGTCTTAAATCATCTATTCACTGGAAGAAAAGAGCCAATAGTCTAGAAGAAATATCAGTATTTTTTTTCTAAGAACCATGTAAGACAATGATCTCATAAAGTTTTTATATTTCTTCTCTAGCACTCCTCCTCACTGGAAACAAAGGTAATTTTGTCACATAAAAGTCTATATCTAGATTTATATATTATGAAGGAGAGACAGAATAACTGATAGGTATATTTGAATTATGCGAATTACTGACATCAAAACTTTTAATTGTTGTTGTTGTTAGATGCCGTCAAGTTGGTGTCCAACTCACAGTGACTCTATGTACAACAGTTGAAACAATGTTGTTAGTTCTTCTCTGCTATTCATAGGGTTTTCAATGGCTGATTGTTTTCTGGGAGTGGGTTGCCAGGTCTTTCTCCTAAGCCTACAGCACCTGGTGTTCCCAGGCAGTCTACTATCCAAGTACTAACCAATCCTGACCCTGCTTAGCTTCCAAGGTTTGATGGGATTGGATGCCACTTCTTTCAAGAATATAAGGCTTATCTTTTTTTAAAATGGTATAGTCACATAAAGAAAAAGCTGATATCCTAAAAACATCTTTAAGAAAAAAAGTTGAAAAAAATTTAAGATGTTTAAAGATAAAGGATTGTATGCAATGATTTCATTTTTGTGAAAACATTATAATTAATATGAATGTAAGAATGCAAAGGAAAAAAAAAAAACTTGTACACCAAAATGTTAACAATAGTTATTCCTGGATAATGAAAACCAAGTGACAGTATTTTTTTTCTATCATATTTTATTATATAAAAAATGTTAATGTTTTTAATATATTGGGTCATATGTGCAAATTATCCCCAAGTTTCCATCAGCTTATTATGCTGTGGGGGCTTGTGTGCTGCTGTGATGCTAAAATCTATGCCACCAGTATTCCACATACCAGCAGGGCCCACCATGGTGGACAAGTTTCAGCTGAGCTTCCAGACTAAGACAGACTATGGAGACAGACCCAGCAGCCCACTCCTGAAACAATTAGCCACTGATAGTCCTATAGCTCTTAGAGAAGCACTGTCAAATGTAGTGCCAGAAAATGAGCCCCATAGGTTGGAAGGCATTCAAGAAACAACTGGGGAAGAGTTGCCTCCTCAAAGTAGAGTTGACCTTATTGATGGGAATGGAGTAAAGCCGCTGGAATCTCCATTTGCTAATGTGGCATTGCTGGGGATTTTTAAAATCTACCCCATAACTAGGGTCCCTCACACTAGCCTAAGGGACTGACCCCTAGGTGGCCCCAGGGCCACATTCCACTCACTCACTCTTACCCCTTCCATTGAGTGAGCAAAGATGGCCCCTGACCAGCCTAACCAGCCTCAACTACCTTAATCCTGGTTGGCTACCTCTAGCATCTCAGTTAAATAACTGCCCCTACCTGGCAGCTATGACAGTTCACCTGCTGTACCTGTCAGGAATGTGCCCTGATTGGCTGTCCCCAGGACAAGCCCCCTCCAGGACCCTATATAAGCAGGGCTCCCGGATCCCCTTCACCCCTTCATCTCTCACCTTCCCTCAACTGCTACCTGGACCCCATCACCTTGATCCAGTGCTCCCCAACCCAGTGGAAGATCTCCAAGCAAGCCTACGCATCAAGACCAGGGGCCCCAAAGTGCCGAAGGCTACATGCAAGCCACGAAGAGCCTCCTAATTCCTCCCATCCTTGGGAAGGAGGGAGGCAGAGAAGGCGAGCTGTGAGGGTCAAGACCATCGGACCTCCAGCCCAGCGGAACACCAGCTGCCTGTAGCTGTGCCTTTAAGGCTGAGCTGTTGCTGCAGGCTTAGAGCTAGCACTTGAGCACTTGACAGGGGCTGCTTGCTGGTTGCAACCCACTTGGGGAGTAACCCAATAAACCTTCCCTGTCCTGTTTCCTGCAGAAGGTCTCCCGAAGTCCTTCATTGGAGCCTCCGGCCACTACACCAGCCTGGTCCAGTGGGTCCCTGATACCCACTTGGTGTCAGGGCAAGGCTCTGACCTCTGCCAGACCTGAGCCAAACCCCGACATGGCATAACTCAAAATAAGAAGTGGCTGCAACACTGGGCTCAAACATAAAAAGATCATGTCCATTGAACATTGTTGGGTAGTGTTTTCATTCTGTTGGATTGACCTGATAGCACCCAACAACAATAACAACATGCAAATTGGTAATATAGACTAATTAATCTGACAATGACTAATCTTTTTCTGACTATAATTACTGAATCTGTCAATAGTTATTGAACAATTATCTTATGTAAACTAATGGCATAATGCTAGGGATACGTAAGACATTGTATCTTTCAGAGCTCACAATATAGAAGATCTTAAACACTATTCAGATAATTATCAGTGGGGTGAGTGATATGAAAAAGGTGCTGTGACTGTATATCTGTGCATATGTAAGTATTACATATGATATTACATGCATATAACAATATTATACATAATACTTATATATGTAAGTTGTTATTGTTGTTGTTAGGTGCTGTCAAGTCGGTATCCGACTCATAGAGACCCTCATAGGGTTTTCAATGGCTGACTGTTTCGGGATTGTCTTGGGAGTGGATTGCCAGGTCCTTCTCCAGTATATATGTAGGTATTAGATGTAAATAATTGGAGATGTGAACCAAGAAATTCAAGGATAGGACTGTTCTTCATAGCATTATTAGAATAATTTTAAAACTAGAAATTACCAAAATATCCAATAGTAGGAAAATGTTCCCATAAATCATGCTATGTCATGTAGAATAGTATACAGCAATTAAGAATCATTTTTTAAACTGGGTGTGGTGGTGCACATCTGTAATCCCAGCTGCTTGGGAGGTGGAGCCAGGAGGATTGCAAGTTGGAGACCAGAGGAAGTCTATGTAACTTAGAGAGACCCTGTCTCAGGAAGTAAGGAAAAAAAATAAAAGGGCTGGGGGTGCAGCTCTGTGGTCTAGCACTTGCAAAGCATGCAGGCATGAGGCCCCGGGATCAACCCCCAGTACCACAAAAAAAAAAAAAAAAAAAAAAGATTTAAAAAAAATATATATACCAAGCATGTCAAAAAATATATATACATTAAAAAAAAAATTATGTGTTACTTTTTGAAGTTGAGCTGAATTACAATGGTAACCACTGTGAACAACTCTTGTAATTGCAGAAGTCAAACCTGACTTGTATTCATCTTTTGTTATTGAGTATTAAAATTATAATACTTAAACTTCTTAATTTTTTAATGCTTAAAATATATATGCTTTTAGTACTCTGTATATTGACAGTATGTTGTAGTTAAAAACAAAATCAAACTCTCATAAATATGAAGAGTATACCATTTCTATGTTGTAAACATATAGAAATAAATGTGTATTTATGTACATATATAAATATGTATGCACATAAAAGGTTATGTGTGTGTATATGTTATATGTACAAACACACTAAAAGGACCCATAACAAAATGACAACAAGAATTCTTTCTGCTGATTGGTGGGAATATTATTCATTAGGGTTTACTGTATTTGTAGTTTTTACGGGTTTTCAAAGTTTCTGTACCAGAAATTGGATACTTCTGTACTTTTGAACTTTTTTTTTTTCCAGTACTTGGGGGTTGAGCCCAGGGTCCTGCAGGTACTTTGCAAGTGCTCTACCACTGCGCTACATCCCCAGCCCATTTTTATTTAGTTTTTTATCTTGAGACAGGGTCTCACTAAGTTACACAGGCTGTCTCTGGCCTAAAACTCATGATCCTCCTAGTTCTGCCTCCCAAACTGCTGGGATTACAGGCATGCGCCTAAGCTCCTCACTTGTATTTTTGAACTTTTTTAAAGCTATTACTCAGTTTATCATAATGGCTGCGTCCAGGAAAGTGCCTAAAATAGAACTGGCCTTCAATATAGGTTTATTGAAGGCAAGAAAGCAGGAATTAATTCATCTTGAGAGGAGATGGCATAGAATATGGCTGTGTTCAAAGACAGAAAATCTGGAAGATATATAAAGTAGGTTTTTTAAAAAAGGGAGATTATTTTGGGGTAAAAATATAGATTAAAAAAATATAGAGAAAAGGACAGACAGTCGAAAAGTAGAAATGAATTCTAAAGTTATTTCCTAAAGTTTTTACCTGAGAATGTGTCTCATTTTCTTGCAACTGTGTTTTCAGTGTTTCATATTGTATGTTTAGGTTCTCCATGGTTTTCTTAAAGGTATTTCTGCGGGTTGATAATACTGTTCTTTCTTGATGTAGTTTCTAGATACATCCAAATAGAAGTAAATAATAAGTACGGTAAATGCCAAGCAAGCCAATATATATCATATTTGGCTTAAATCATTTTAATGGTTATATTGTGATAAAATTCGATAGCCTGTAATTAATTACCTGAAGATCTATTTGTAAAAATACCCTCTGATCCAAAAGCTATGCTATTATTAACTTCACTAATAACTCGATACTTCTATATCTGTCTGTATGCCACATTTACTTTAATTGATGCAAATGCCAATACAAAGACACTGACAAGTTTTATGTAGGGATGTCATATGAAATCTGCATTTGACAAAGTTCGCACGTTGCAATGCTCCTATTAATAGCTTATTCTTTGTCATTTTTTGCTTTTCGTTTAAAACTTTAAGTCACTTTAAATTTCAACTACACATGTCAAGCTTTTTATTGCTTTTTCTTTGTTTATATGACAAATAATCACCTGATAAGTGTCCTATAAGTTATATGTAAATTAAAATCAATCAAGAAAAAGCTTTTTGGATTATAATTTTGTAAGATTATCAAACATTTACCTTTTTCTTTTCTTCACCTGATGATTTTAAAGCTGCCAAATTATTGTATGTTTCCAGATCAGCTGTCATTTGCTTAATTTTGGTTTTCAAAGAATGTTGTTCCTCAGTCATCTTACTTTCCAAAAGCTCCATTTTCTGTAGATCCAACTGTAGACGTTGGCTATCTGAAACATAGGAATTTAAGGCCAAAATTAATTAAAATTTTAAGCCCTTCATATAAAGAAATGTAGAGTGGGAGTTAAAAATCATGGTTTATAGCTGGGCGGGGTGACGCATGCCTGTAATCCCAGAGGCTAGGGAGGTGGAGGCAGGAAGATCACAAGTTTGAGACCAGAGGTAGTCTGTATAATTTAGCAAGGCCTTGTTTTAAAAAAGTAAAAAAAAAAAATGGGCTGGGAGTGCATCTCAGTGGTCCAGCAGTTGCAAAGCATGCAAGCCTGAGGCCCTGGGTTCAACCCCCAGTACTGCAAAATAAATAAATAAATAAATCATGGTTTATAATAGCATCTGCAAAAGAAGTGTATGTTCACTGTGACAAATGATATAAAGATAAATTCAGAAGGAAAAAAAAAAGCTTATACCCCTGCTGGCTAGTTTAACTTGATATATCATGCTCACAAAAAGCATTAAAAACATACAAGGGTGCTTGTTTTGTACTTAATAATACAATTTATTTCATGAGATAAATACTCATTATTAATACTATTGAGACAGCATCTCTCCCTATGTAGCCCAGGCTGGTCTCAACCTCTTCATCCTCCTGCCTCATTCTCCCAAGTGCTGGGATTCTAGGTATGCACCACCATGTCCAGGTAAGACCAATTATTTTTAATAGGGTCATGACACACATCCACAGTTATGTGGGAAAAAAAGCAAGTTATAATTGAGAACAATTATATAATTGCATATACATTCAATTCTCACTGTTTTTGGCAGTTCTAAATATTCACCATGAACAATGAGTCAGGAAACCGTAAATCATTGTTCCCTTGGGAGATATAGGGTTAGGTTCCTGTGAGCCTCTATTCACAATGATTTAGACAACTGATCAATACACAATCTTGTTTTATGTGTTTTTGCTTAAAGATATTTTATTTAATATATATTCTTACTGATTGCTAACAATGAACTCACAGCTAACACAACTGTAACTTATATGTGAATAAAGCTTATCGATTGCACACTTTCTCCAAAAGGCACAGAAGAGACTTTATTCCCCCACACGCCTAGTACTCAGGGTCTAAATTCAGGGCATTGCGCATACGTTGCAAGTTGAAAGGTAATTTGACAATCTAGATCAAGAACCAGAAAATTTTTTATTTGTAATCTTGATTCAATGAACTTTGATTCAGTAATCTCACATCTTGGAATCAATCCAAAGAAAATAATCCATAACATATTAAAACATATAAATGAATATACATTATAATACTGTTATAATGGTAAAACACTGGAAGTAGTCTAAAAATACTGTATTGATAAATACATGTACTTGATGAAATTTAAAGACATTTATAAATGGCTGGCTACTTATTAATTTATACAAAAAAAATTAGTTGCTAAAATGTCATCAAAGGGTTACATTAACATGTACCCTTCCTAGTGATGTACTTGTCTTCAATGGACACTATCACTGTAAAAAGAAAAAAGTAGCTGTCAGTGGTATCTTGTATTGTTTTAGGTATTACTTTCATAATGGAGATATGTTAAAATTATATTGTTTAAAGATTATATCAATTAGGGAGGGATGTATATCAAGTACCATATCAGTATTTTTTCTTTTAGTTTCTGTAATTGAATGGTTAACTTTGTTTTGCTTTGTGTTTGTGGTACTTGGGGACTGAACCCAGGGTCTCATACATGGTTTGCAAGTGGCTCTATTACTGGGCTGCACCTCCAGCCCATAAATTTTTTATTTGAGTCAGGGTCTCACTAAGTTATACAGACTGCCTCTGCCCTAGAATTTGCAATGTTCCTGCCTCAGCTTCCTGAGTCACTTGGATTATAGACCTTAGCCACTGCTCCCAGTGAAACAACAGAATCTTTTTAAAGTTTGGTATAATGACATTATTGTTCCTTAAATATTTCCTTCATCCCCTTGAGAGTTTTAAACTCAATCATATTGACAGACATTATTAAAATATATAGTATATGTATGGATAAATATAAATATATGTACAATAGGACTTAAATACTGTTGTTTTAAAAAGCTTTACTTTGCATTCATTTCTCTACTAGGGTTGGAAACAGCTATAATGACAAAGTGCTGAGCAAGTCACTAAGACTTGTGGTGTTTTAATGGTCTAAATAGAAAATGTGCTCAGCTTGTAGTTATTTTGACTGCAGTAAACAGTTATCTAAACCTAACTACAAACTTAGTTTGAATATATACTAGGGAAATACATTTAAGAGCCATATAAACTTATTTTTCTAGCAAAAAGGAGAAAATATTTGGTTGGTATAGGGGAAAGTTTATCTTCCTTTAACAACAGGTCCTCATGAAAAGCTAAAAGCTTCTCCAAGAGAAGAGACAGGAAGAGGATGCAGTCTAGTTCCTTCTGATATGCTGTGAAGTTGCAAAGTTTACCAAGCAGTGTGTACATAGTAGCAAAATCTCAGAAGGAATCACTTTGACCTGGGGAAATGTTTCTGAAATATTCTGCCATCAGCACATTTGTTTACTCTCTGGAGTTTCCTTTCCAAAAACATAAATAAAAACTACTGCTGACAGATTCCTTGCCTCCTACCCATGCAGTACATCAGTATTTCCCAATTTTTTCTTTTTCATTACCAACCCCCTAAGTGGCCTTTTGTAGGCCTTTTCTATGCAGTCATCCCTGAAATTTTTCTATCATAGATGTACTATGTATCTGTTTATGTACAGTGACTCTTTGGAAGACTACAAATAGATATTAAGGATTTTTTCACCCTCCCTTCAAGAAGCAATTAAAAAATGAGTACACTAAGAAAATCAGGTGAGTCTCAATTATAATCTCAAGGGTATAAAAAGAAACAATTCACAAAGAGGAATATAAAATGCATTATCTCTGAAAGGTGCACAAGAATATTATAAACCTCTCCTGATGATTTCCAGATACAAAAAATTTCTTGAGGTGGGAGATGATGTAAGGGAAGGACAAGAAGAAAGAAAATTTTTTTGTTGCATCCTTTTATTTTGCACTTATTTTCTCCCCCTTTTATCTCTACGTGATTCCCCCTCCTCTTCCCATCTTCCCCATCCTGCAAAGGAAGAAAAATTATAGGCTTGGTTTAAACTAACAACAATGATGACAATAACAAACTTAGTAAATGAAATTGTAGGAGTCAGAGAATTCAACTCAAAATAAAGAAAATTTCCAGAAAAATATTTACCATAGTAATAAACTGGACTTGTATCTGCACCAAAGGCAATTCTCACTCTTTTTCAAAACTGTACCTTGCTGGTAAAAATATAATGATTAGTTCTTAAAGGGAAATGTAAACACAAAGTATAAATGGATGGAAGGAATACAAAGTCCTGATCATTGAATTTGTTTCCTGGTATTAATATGTGCCTTTAAGAAATGAATGTTTTTCAACAGCTATTAGACAAAGAGAGCTTTAAGGAGGTAAAAACTTAAATTAATATTAACCTTCAATAAATAAAAACTCTTTAAGGACTGTGGTCTAAAACACAAAATGGAGGTTTTCTAGATGGAATAGTAAGACATAAAATTCTTTAGTTTATAGAAAAAAGAAAATAAAGATATAAAAAATACTCATGGTCATACATATCCAAGAATTGAAAATAGGGTCTTGAAGAGACATTTGTATACAAACAGTAATTGGAGAATTATTCAAAATAGCCAAGAGGTGGAACCATAGATCTAAATGGCTACCTATAAATGGATAAAGAAACATAGTGTGTATGTGTAACAGAATGTTACTCAGCAGCCTCGAAAAAAAGAAGGAAATTCTGTCACATGCTATGACATGGATGAACCTTGAGGACATTGTTAACTGCCATTGATTCAGTGCCCGACTCATATCGACATATGTACAATAGGCAAAATACTATTGTTAGTGCTTCTCTGCTAATCATAGGGTTTTCAATGGCTGATTATTTTCTGGGAGTGAGTTGCTGGGTCCTTCTCCCAAGGCTATAGCACCTGGGGTTCCCAGGTGGTCTCCCATCCAAGTACTAACCAGGCCTGACCCTGATTAGCTTCTGAGATCTGGCGGGATCCAACACCACAGTGGTACACCTGCAGGCTTGAGGAAATTATGCTAGGTGAAATAAACCAATTGCAAAAAGAGATATATTGTATGACTCTACTTAGATGTTTAAAGTAGTTAAATTCATAGTCTACTTCATAGAAATAGAATGGAGGTTGTCAAGGTTAGGTGAGAGGGAAATGGGGAGTTTTTCCATAGGTATAAAGTTTCAGTTTTGTTCTAAGGCTCTATTGTATAACAATGTGCATATAGTTAATACTACTCTATTGCACACTTAAAAAATGTCTAAGAAGGTGTGTTTTGTTGTGTGTTTACCATGATTAAAAAACGCTCATAATCAAAGTAATGATAGATGTCCACCAAAGTTAGAATGTAACTCCTCTAGTTGCCTGGCAATATAATTCAGACATACAGATAAAACTACAGCAAACAAACTCTAAATAAATTTAAGCATAAAACATGCTTGAATGTATAGACTAGCAGCAATTGTCTACCTATACCATCACTCTTAATTTAGTGGTACCCAGTTATTATTCAGTGTGCATTTATAGAGCCATAATCCCTTATGTGGGCTGGGATTAAGCTCAGTGGGTAGAGCGCTGCGCTGCAGTCCCTGAGGCCCCGAGTTCAATTCCCAGCACCGCAAAAATGGGAGAAGGGCCTGGCAATCCACTCCCAAGGCAATCCCGAAGCACTTAGCCATTGAAAACCCTAGGAGGGTCGCTATGAGTCGGATACCGACTCGACGGCACCTAACAACAACAACAACAATCCCTTATCTAATGCTCCTGGGCATTTTCTGGGTGCTGGTGATCATACCCAGGAAATATCTTAGATATGTTGGTTTAAATAAATATATTATTAGCATTCACCTTTCTCTTTTTACTTTTTTAAATGGCTATAAAAAATTTTAATCACACATGTAATTTGCATTACATTTTTCTTAGACAGTACTGTTCTAGTAGCATACTAGTGAGCATGGCTGTAACTATTTAAAATTAAACATCTTCTCTAGGACACATCCCTCACTTATCTAAGATTGGACTGAAATATGTGACATCTAACATACTTCTGTTGCTCCCCTTGCCTACTTACTTCTATAATACCATTATTTCATTGTATTATCATTGATTGTCACTCCACCAAGTTGAAAGGTCCTTTAGGTAACAGACCTGATTTCACCCTCCTCCCTCTGCCATACTGAAAGATTTAAAAAAATAGTAGCAGAGTTCTAACATCTTAAGGCTTTATCCCTAGGATCACCCAATTCCTACTTCACATGCCTGCATGAGAATATCCAAGGCTTCCAAAAGAATTTAGTGTTTGTTCTAACCAACACTTGACAATAGGCTCCAACCACCCTTTCATACAACATTTACTAAAAAGAGCTAACAATTGTGAATCCTTTTTCTGTCCCTTTCATATTATCTATCTTACAACTCCAGAGAATCTTTCTCAAAGATCTGAAAGCTGCCTCCCACAACCAACTCCAAGATAGGATCCTAGCTTCCAAAATGGACAAGAGACAACAGACAATAGCTGGCCTTAAGAGCACTTACTGACCACCCCGGGGTAATTTTTCAATTCTCTTATTTGACTTAGTCCCAACTGTTTCTGCTCCTCATTCTTCCTTTAAAATGCCCATTCACCTCTGTACAAACTGAAGTTGAGTTCAGTTCACATTGGACCCTCTTCCCTATTGCACTACTATATTACTGACTAAAATTTGTCCATAGCACTTTAGCATCCAGCTTTATTTTTGACAGTTCTCAAGATACAGCACAGAGCACGGAGTGAGTACAGATGTTCCTCAACTTAGGATGGAGTTACTTCCCAATAAGCCCATGGTGAGATGAAAATATCTTAAGTCAAAAATGTACTTAATAGATTTAACCTACTGAACTGCAGAGCTTAGCAACACAAACACACTGTAGAGTATCAGGTTACTCTCATGGCTGCACTGCTATCTGGGAGATGGAGCTCACTGCTACTGCCCAGCATTATGACAGCATATCATACTACATATCATTTGCCCAGCAAAAGATCAGAATCCAAAATTCAAAGTAGAATTTCCAGTGAATGCATATTGCTTTTGCACCATTGTAAAGTCAAAAAAATCATAAGCTAAGGATTGTCTGTATTTAATAAATGTTGTTTAATGAATGAGAATATACCAATATAATACTATTAAGTTGATGGGAAAAGTCAAACAAAATTCTAACACTACAAATCGTGGGTGTAATAGGCAATCATAAATTATATCCTTCCTCATGACACTTTCAAAAAAAGTAAAAAAGAATAACGATACATTTTGCAGGTTCAATTTGTTACAGAAAAAATCAAGAATGTAAAGCTCTAGGGCATTTTCTCACCTGAAGTCAAATTCCTAGCGGTAGTTTGTGATTTTTGCATTTCAGTAGATTTAAAATTGAGGTCATCCTGCATCATCTTTAGTTCTTGATTGGTGATAGAAGATATCTGTTTCATACGATTTATATTCTATATTTGCAGAGAAATAAAAATTTTAGAAATTCCACTGATTTAGCCCTTCAGTAAAACCACTGAGAAACATAAAGGATGAGATATTTTGCTTAGGTATTAGTTTTCAAAACACCATTTAATTTTGATGTTTTAGAGAATACAAAGAAATTCAAAGTCATGTTTTCTTAATAAACAGACTATGAATTCATATTTTTTTTTACTTTTCTTTCACTGTAGAAAAGACATTTAGAAACTGGTTGTAGTCTTAAAACACTATAAATATTAAAAAAAGATCATGCATTTTTCCTCTTGTAGTATCACCCATAATAGATACTCAGTAAGTGTTTTTGACAATTTGAGATATTCATTAGCTTCATCTAGGAGAAAAGAATCCTTTTATTCACAATAGAAATTACAGTGTAAAATTTATTAATATTTTCCAAGAAAATGTCTAGGTTTTGAAATTTCCTGAGTAAATGCTGTTCTATAACTTCAGGTAAATTAGGAATAGAAGAAAATCTTAATAATTATTTTATAAGAGCCTCACTGCTGAAAATTGATTTTATACATGCCATCCCTTCCTATCATTCAAATTATCTAAAATTTTGCTAGAGAGATAAAAATTAATAGATTACAGAAATAAAATGGCATGCAGGAGAATTTAAAGGAAGCAGTTTAAGTGTGCAGATATTAATACTGAGTTGTCTATTATTTGAGCTGTATTTGGAAAATTTGACCACAGTAAAAATAATGAGGACACTAAGACAGGCATATGGTACTTACTCGACTACAATGCTCCAAAAGCCCAACAATGTTGGCTTCTATCTGTGTTCTCCGTTCCAGTTCCTGATTCCTAGTTTCCTCAAAAGTCTCTATAAAAGCTGCCAATTGAAAAACATAAGAGAGTCTATTGTTGCTATAGTTAACACTATTTGTTGTTGTTGTTAGGTGCCCTCGAGTCGGTATCCAACTCATAGAGACCCTCATAGGGTTTTCAATGGCTGACTGTTTCGGGATTGCCTTGGGAGTGGATTGCTAGGTCCTTCTCCCCTTTTTGCGGTGCTAGGAATTGAACTAGGGACCTCGGAGACTGCAGCGCAGTGCTCTACCAACTGAGCTAAATCCCAGACCAGTTAACACCATATCAACTCTAATTTCTGGATTTTCAGAATGCATTTTGGAAATTTACAGCAAATATAAAAATTTGAACCACCACTATTTATTAACCCAAGGGTAACTACTCAATTAAGAACATTTCCACATACTTTCAAACTTTTAAAGTGTATTATGACCTTGACATAAGTAAACTAGAAAATTGTAAAAATAGGCATAAAAGTAATAGCCAATAAGAGATTAGAAAAACTAGCCTATACATGATCTCCTTGATATATCTATAACTATTAACATCTATAAGTAGCCACATTCATTTCTGAAATTAATATTACTAAATGCTTATTTTATCTGAAAATGTGTATTAATCAAATTCATCAAATGCTAGTTTAATCTCAAAATAAGTTTAATTTATTCAGATTATAAATATTCTAAGAAGTCATCCCTTTATTTGTGTAATAGAGAACTGTGATAAAAATTTAGTTATTCTTCAAGACACAATGCTATGAACGTCCACAATTTTGTACTTACTAGCCATTATATCACCCCCAAATGACATGTGATTTCATATAAATGGTCATTTAATAATGTATTTTTATAAGATTACCACTTACTGTCCATATTTTCCTCCCTTTTTTTTAGCTCCTTGTATTTCTGATTCATTTCACCTATATGAAACACAAAACTCAACATTAATTTTAAAATTTCTAATTATAATATTCTAAATTAGAAATATCACTTAGGGTTTCTTCATGACATTAATCATTGAATATGTGATATTTTCAACTATGTCAAGTTCTTTTACATTGACTTTCAGAATATTTTAAAGCAGCTATGTACTTGTGACTTTACAATTTGGAAAAATAATCTGACAGGAAAGGCCTTACAGACTTTCCAGTCCCAACCTGGAGGCAATTCAACCTATACATTAACACTACTGGTGACAGGAAACATAAGTTCTCAAGAAAGTCCATTCCATCTTTGAATAGTGAAGAGCAATAAGCAAACTAGCAGGGTCACTTCCCTCACAGAGCTAATAGTCTGAAGATTTAATAAATAATTAAAATTAAAACATACTAAGATCTAATATATGAAAAACAAAGGATGCTAAAGAAACACACAAGGACAACTAATCTAGTTCAAGGACTAGGAAATTTTCCCTAACATGCACAAGGCCCTAGGTTTGATCCTTGCATGTGTGCGCACTCACAGGCACACACGCACGCACGCACGCACGCACACACACACTAACGCACGCGCGCGCGCGCACACGCATACAGAGGAAAGGAATACAAGTTACTTGGTTAAAATATAGGAAAAGAAAATGTCAAAGGATCATCTGTATTTAAGTTTGGAAGTCAGGATGAATATGGTAGCACAAGGAACTGAAAGAATAGTATTGCCAAAGCAAAGAATGGAAATTGGAAAACTGGCTCAAAGATGAGGCAAATTATGAAATACTTTATAAAACCCATGTTAATGAGTTTGTACTTAGCTAAGAACAATTACTGAAGAATTTTAAGTGAGGAAATGAAATGATCAATTTCTACTTTTGAAAAAAAATATTTCAGTCTGGAGAATAAAATATTGGAAGTAACAAGACCAGTTAGAACGTTGTCTCAGTAATCTGGGTAAAGATGAAAGTTCCCTGCGTAGGGTTTTGGTGATTAGGATAGAAAGTAGTGGATTTTTGTTCTAGACATTTCAAAGCCAGAGTGAATGGATTTTGGTGAGGGTTAGAGAGGATAGAGTCAAGAGTCCCTCGCCTCTAGCTTAGGTAACTGAAAAGATGATGGTATTAACTTAAAAGGATAGCAGGTTGAGGGAGAAGTTGCTTACAGTAGTTTTGGACATGTGAGTTTAATGAACATTAAAGACATGTCTAAAAGGACAAAATTCAAAGGCCTAGATAGGTGAATGAAATGTGACACTTCAGACTCACAAAGGTACCATTAGTAGGAGTGGATCATCATTATTTTATAACAGGGCTGCACTGTACCAAACATTGAGCTTTGAAGGGCCATTCTCCTGCATAGTGAGATAGTTGTAGCCCTGTGTGTGTAGGGCTCCAGGTGGAGAAAGTAGGATAAATTTGTGCCTGCTTCTAACTGTAGTTTCTTCATCCCAGTCAGTCAGGTCTCAGCTTTCTAGAGGAACTAAGCAAGCTTATCAAGATAACATCCAACACGGATGAAATGGGTAACAGCCTGGATATTCCTAAGGGGGTTCCAGTTTAGGAGCTGGCCTCCAGACAGGCATTAGGCATAAGAGTTCAAAGAAAATGGGGGGCGGGTGCCAACAGTTGGAGTCCAGAGACTAAAACTCCAATTGTTGGTCTGTGTTCTAAATCCTCTTTCTTATAAGCTACAGAGTTTTCCCAAGATCTGGCTAGAGCATCAATAAAATTAGGAAAGAAAGGAAAATAAAAGGGGTAGAGTCTCTTAATTACATGGGAAGCATGGAGGCATCAACCCTGACTTATGTATATATTGGTGTGGTGGTGAGTTACAAATACACCAAGTGATGGCAAAGTCAGAGACCTTGATCAGCAGACAGCTTTTTTTCCTTCTGGTCTGAAACAGTTTTTATCAAATTCATTGAGGACAGGCCCAATACTGAGAAAACCTTATGTCAAGGCCCCCAAAACATTACTGGTAGTAAAAAGCTCAAAGTTAAAGTTAGTGTCTAAGGACAGTAAGTACCTAATGGTCATAAGATACTAGGCAGGCTACACTCAGCACCAATGGTAAATACGCTGGGTCAAGTCAGACAAGGCTCTGGATACATTAACAAATTTAGTGAATTACTTGTTGTTGTTAGGTGCCGTTGAGTCAGTATCCAACTCAGCAACCCTTACAGGGTTTTCAATGGCTGACTCTTTGGGATTGTCTTGGGAGTGGATTGCCAGGTCCTTCTCCCATTAGTGAATTACTACTCAGTTCTAATTATCAGCAGTGGTCTCAGAGAATACTAAGGCAGCTGAGGGAGAAGTAAGAGGTAATTTGCAATTAATACTAAACTTCATATATGACTAAGCTTTTCTAAAAATATAGATATATATGGGATTAAAATATTCCTAATAATATTATCACTCTTACCTTACTACTACGTTTTTTGAAAGGGAAACAGAGAAAGAGAATTTGTTGCACTCATTATCTGGGACACCTTGATCACAGGGTTTTGTCCACATAAATGTCATACAGTTTATGTGAAGTAGCTTAAAAAGCAGTAACTTCTGAGCCTGCCATGGCTTAGGTTACTAAGAAAGTCATACAGTTCCTTGTTTAGGCTATCTGAGAAGTCCTACTCTTGAGAGTGGTCAAGGCTTTAAAGGATTATGAACAAGGTCTGGATTCTAGGCTTTATAAGAATTTAACTATCTTATCTTTCTTCTTCTAAACCTAAAAGAATCCTCTACTCTGTTTTCAGTTTCTCATCTTGGTTTCAGTCCTCAAGACACTACAATGAGGCATTTCTCTCCTATTCCAGCTAAATTATATTCAATAAGATTATTGTTGTTGTTGTTAGGTGCCATCGAGTCGGTATCCAACTCATAGCGACCCTCATAGGGTTTTCAATGGCTGAGTGCTTCGGGATTGCCTTGAGAGTGGATTGCCAGGCCCTTCTCCCTCAATAAGATTATATGACTCCTTAATTATCAAATTAAAGGATAGTTTTCATCTCTTACGTTGTAAAATTTGTCATTACTGACACATCCTTTTAATTTGTTTTATGTTCTGCTTTTGATTTATTTAGAAAGGGACAGTTCTCTCATTTTCTGTACTTTCAGACCACACTTTCTCTATCCTCTCCTTATGGGTTCCTCTTCATTTAAATTCTGAGTTCTCTTCTTAATTGATTTCTAATGCTGTATTATGTCCATGGCAATCTCACTCATGCTTGTGGTATAAGAACTCTGCAAATTCTTACATCCAATTGCTTACTATGTAAGTATATAATCATTTGGATGTTTTTCAGGACATCCTAACAGTTAGTATATACATAATAAAGCTTATCAGTCTTACCCCTCAAAGTCCATAGCTCTCTTTATCCTCTATTATGTTTAAATATTCTTACCACTTACTTATCATCCAAGTCAGAAACCTGGGAGACTCCTCCGTCTTGCTTCCCTCAAATTCATGCTACTTGCCAACAATATTGAGCTGGAAAGCATATCTGCTCAATGTCTCCAGCTGCACAGCTGGCCAGCTGGATTAGATGGGACAGAGCTCCTGCCTATCTCAGCAGATTCCCAAGCTTCAAAAAGAGTTCCTCCGATATCACTGTTATGAAGGCACATTACTGAACTGGTCTATTTTGTGATTTCTCAGTAGAGGATTAATATCTTAACTGCCCATCAAAGACAATATATAGATGTGAATGGCTCTAAGGTGGGGTAAAACATAAATCTTGTTACCAGATCTATTCTCAGATTCAATGTCACAAGAAAGGACAAGATCACAGATAGAAGAAGGTAAATCAAGAGTATCACAGTGGAGATGCAAGTAGGCAAACAAGTGTTTAAAATAGTAAGATTAACCATGGGGAGAACAAAGAAGAGGGGGGGGGGAACAGTGATAAAATGGGGATAATTTTGGAGATATCCCTAATTTTAAGCATCTGATCATAGTTCTACATTCATTTATTTGCTTCATGCAATTTACTGAGTAGCTACTATGTACCAGATACTGTTATAAGTGGTCTGGTAAGAAAATGAACAAAATACTTCCCACTCTATTCTCAAAGGGCTTAAAATCAATTTATTTGTTTTTGTTGTTGTTAGGTGCCACTGAATTGGGTCCGACTCATAGTGACCCTATGGACAACAGAACACTCCCTGACACTGTGCCATGCCAAGCACTGTATCAGTGCTTCTCTGCGATTCATAGTTTTCAATAGTTGATTGTATTGGGATTGCCTGGGAGTGGGCTGCCATGTCCTCCTCCCATTTTTGTGGTGGTGAGGAATGGAACCCAGAGCCTCAATGCAGAGCATCACTCTACCAACTAAGCTAAACCACAGCTCCAATCAATCTATTGTTGTTATTGTTGTTGTTAGGTGCTGTTGAGTTGGTATCCGATTCATAGTGACCCTATGATATATATATTAAGATCAAATGATGTATATAAAGATCAAATGTATTTGCCAACTATTTATTTTCATCTTCTTTGTAGTAGTCAGAAAATATTCATGAGCTATTATCCTCTGTTTGAACTCTAATTTATGTTTGTTGTTGTTGTTGTTAGGTGCTGTCAAGTTGGTATCTGACTCATAGTGACCCTATGTACAACAGGTGAAACACTATTGTGAGAGGTTCTCTACTGTTCATAGGGTTTTCAATAGCAGATTGATTTTTGGGAATGGGTTGCCAGATCCGTCTCCCAAGCCTACAGCAGCTGGTGTCCCCAGGTGGTTTCCCATCCAAGTGCTAACCAGGCCCGACCCTGCTTAGCTTCCGAGATCTGATGGGATTGGATGCCACACGGCTACAGCTGCAGGCAATCAATCTATCAGGTTTACTAAAATGAAAAGGTACACAAATGTAACATAAGTGCTATAAATAAGGTGTATATGAAGTGTTGTGGAAATCATATGAGTGAAAAAAGATTAAGAAGCTTCAGTATAAGAAGTACCACACTGGCAAGGCATTTTTACAGGTAATGTGGGAATTACAGAAACAACATATTTTCCTTCAAAAAGTTATTTTCTAGTAAGACAAGAATGCAAAAATGTAAACTACAAATTCAGACTTTCCTCAGGTAGGAAAGAAGGAATAGGTATAAACTGTTAAAAAAGACTTGGGCTACTGTAAAAAAGATACCATTCCTTTTTTAGCAGTCAGAGGGAGCTGAACTCAAGAGCTTTGTGTATGCTATGCAAGTGCTGTATCACTGAACCATACTCCCAGCCTCTTTTTAATTTTTTTATTCTGAGACAGGATCTTGCTGGGTTGTGCAGTCTGCCTCTGGTCTTGATCTCATAATCCTCCTGAAACAGCCTCCCAAGCTGTTGGGATAACAGCACGATCGCACTCAGCACCACTCAGTATTACCGCTTTTTGATTCTGTGATAGCCAGCCAGTGGAATAATGAGTCATGTTCTTTTTGTACAACCAAGGGACTGATCATTTGAACATATGGTATCAAATGATGTTCTGTTGACTCAGAGTTTATAGGCTAGAGCTATCTTGAATTTTATCCTCTCCGAAGTAGTTCTGACCATACATAAGGTCTAATTACCATTTTCCACCATAGGTGGCTACCCTAATCTTCTCACCTGATCAATATACGAAGGAAGTACTAGCGACTTCCCAGGTCTCAAGGTCTCCAACTCAGCAAGTCTATCAATTTTGGATTTGAAAGGGCATCCAAGAACAAAATCAGGGAGGTGGGGCAAGAAAAAAAATTCACAGGACTTCTATACATCTCAATGGTTTCTTTGCATTCCTGGGTGCTTCTGAGGAAGGATAAGTCTTGCAGTAGTCTCCCTTCTATTGTTCCTTATGTGGAATGGCTTCATTCTCTATTATCATTCCTATTATTCTACTCTGAGTGAGTTCCAGTTCTTCTTTATCCTTTTTAAAATATTATTTAAAATATTATGCCAAAAAATAGGATGTCTTTTTCCACAGTTTATATAACCATTTTTTATTACTGCAACCTAGGATTTCAGCTGTTTTCGGGGCTACCTCACATTAATTCACACTGAGCTATTATCTAAACCTGTGCTATTATCTAAACACTGAGCTATTATCTAAAACCTGTGCGTTTTATTAAGCTAGGAAACTATCTTTTTGGACTGCTGCTTCGATTTTAATCAGTTTGGAAATCCTATTAAATTCCATATTTTATGTTCAGTCTCTCTCGCCTACTTTTCATACATCATTATAGTAATAAGTAATAAATTAGTATTTCAATATCTTTTACATTACTATGCTAAAATAAGTATATGTAAGCTAAATGTTTTAAATTAACTTTTGGCTTTAGGCATCATCCAAATTACCAACCATGCTCTGCAAAGTATTTTAAATTTTTGCAGAAAAGTTTCTTGATAGCTATGGAGACAAGATCAGATAATTTTACTTCCAAACACAGAAGCCATTTTAAAAATATAATAAAAATTCTCAGCACTAAGTAGGCTGAGACTAAAGGAAGATAAATTTGAGAACAGCCTATGCTACATGAGATCCCATTTGAAAAGCAAATAAGCAAACAAATTCTCTAAGTATGTAAAAGTTAAATTATTGCTATAAGCCTCACCATCTCCAAAGAAAACAAAAGGACTATGCAGAAGTTTATTTCAACAAAGTAAGGTCAATAATATCAGATAATATAATTAATAGTTCTTGGCATGTACCAAACATAGTACAAAATACCTCAATTATTTTCTAAAGCAATGATTATCAAACTTTAGTATGACTCAAAATCATTAGGAGAGCTGCTGAAATATATAAACCATTGAGCCCGACCCTCAGGGTGTCAAATTTCGTATGCCTGGGTAGTTGTTGTTAGCTACCATTGAGTCAGGTCCTACTCCTAATGACCCTATGTACAACAGAATGAAACACTACCTAACACTGCCATACACACCATCTTTTTATATTTGAGCCTTTTGCTGCAGTCGCTGTATTTCTTTTCATTTTGAGTGGTGTCACATCAGTAAATAGAAGTCCTAGGGGCTTTACTCCATTCTCATCATTAAGGCCACTCTACTCTGAGGAGGCAACTCTCCCTCAGTTGTCTTTTGAATGCCTTCCATGCTGGGGTGCTCATTCTCCAGCACCATATTTGACAGTGCATCTCTGCTATTTATGAGGTTTTCAATGGCTAATTGTTTCGGGAGTGGGCTGCCAGGTCCTTCTCCCTAGTCTGTCTTACTCTGGACGCTCAGCTGAAACCTGTCTACCATGGGTGGCCCTGTTGGTGTCTTAAATACAGGTCGCATAGCTTTCAGCATCATAGCAGCATGCAAGTCTCCACAGCATGACAAGCTGACAGACAGGTGGGTGTACATATGGGGTAGGGCCTAAGAATCTGCATTCCTAACAAGTCTCAGATGGTACTGACGCTCCTGGTCCAGCAATAACACCATCATTCCAGTGAAAATTACAAAGTGTAGTTTCATCTGCACATTAAACAATAATGATTTGTTCTTCTTCATTGAATATACAATGAAAATCTACAGAATAACAATGGATAGATGAAATTTGAAGTATTGGAATCCAGAGAGAAAATACTTTGAAATTGAATAATTATTTTTTATACATTCTGGAGGAGATACTGATGACAAAGTACTTTCTAACATATGCTTGGGCTGGGATTTAGCTCAGTTGGTAAAGTGATGCTCTGGAGTCTCTGAGGTCCTGGGTTCAACTCCCAGCACCGTTAAAATAGGAGAAGGAACTGGCAAATCCACTCTCAAAGCAATTTTGAAATGATTGGCTACTGAAAACCCTATGAGGGTTACTATGAGTCAGACACAACTCGACAGCACCTAACAACAACAACAACAACAACATATGCTTGGGAAAATATCCAGAAAAATTATTCACATTTTGGTATATAAATTAGTAGCATTAATAATAACACCAAATAACCAATATTTGTGAGACCTTTTAAAAGCAAGTGCTATTCTGAGTCATACACATGCACACACACACACACACACACACACACACACACACACATTCATCTAATCCTCATAACCCCAACAAGTAGGTACTATTATTTTCCTTTTAGAGAGGAAGAAACTTTAAAAAAAGGGGGTGGTGGTGGTGCTAAATAGCATGCCAAGTATCAAACAGTTAAAGATGCCAAAGCCTAGCTTTGAATCAAGGCATTCTGTTTACAGAACATGTGCTCTTAAACAAAACTATTCTGCCTTAAAACATTTTATTTTACCTGACATAAATGACAAAAGAAAAAACTCCTAACACAGGCCTTAGAATTCTGAGTATAAAGAAGTACCTTATAGGCAAATCCGAGAAAAGTATTATGTATTTTTACTACTCTGGAAAAATACATATACTTTTATAGAGTTAATTATAACAAATTCTTTCAGAATTCAGGATGGGGATCCAATGTGTCTATAGCACTTTATGTATATGTCTATTATGATACATATTTATCACACTGTAATAGTTACTTATGTCTGTTATATATTAATAATCATCTGATACTTAGTTATACTATCTAATCCACATTTTGGAAATACTGGACTCTACAAATGAAGGAATAATTTTCAGTAATTATGTCCAAAAATCCCTCTTAGGAAAATACGTGACTGTACTTTGTTAACTGTGTATTTCAACCCTAATCTGTATATATAGATTCTTAGAAAATTAGCCCCACCCTGTGGATCACGGTAATACTACACATTCAGTCCCTGGGACCAGTTACATAATTTTGGAACTGTTAAGAGATGGGTACATTACCTTGACTGACAAAAACTAAGACATTTGTATAGCTAGTGTTGGCAAAGAAAAGCTTTTACATACTGCTGAAAGCTATGTCATCAGTATTTTACATATAGGGGATATGGGGGATATGGGGACCAGCAGGGACCCCATGATGGACAGGTTTCAGCTGAGCTCCCAGATTCAGACAGACTAGGGAGAAGGACCCGGCAGACCACTCCCAGAAATAATTAGCCATTGAAAACCCTATGAATACTAGAGAAACACTCTCAAATATAGTGTGGGAAATGAGCCCCCCATGTTGGAAGGCATTCAAGAAATGACTGGGGAAGAGCTGCCTCCTCAAAATAGAGAAGCTTTTAATGACATGAATGGAGGAGAGCCCCTGGGATCTCCTTCTGCTGATGTGGCATGACTCAAAATGGGAAGAAATGCAGTGTCTCCAACAATGCATTCAAACATAAAAAGAGTATGTATGTGACTGTTCAGTAGTGTTTTGTTCTGTTGTACATAAAGTCGCTATGAGTCAGACCCAACTCGATGGCACCTAACAACAATAACTGCTGGTTGAGTAAAATGGCCCATCCTTTTCTAAGTAGAAATTTGCAAAACTAATAAAAGTTATATTCTATTCAAAATTTCATTCGAAGAAATTTATCTTGTAGAAATAATACACAAGTTAATAAATTATACATGAATGTATATTTACTGCAGTACTGTTCTTGGGTGTGAAAAATTAAAAACAGCCTAAATGTCAATGGGGATACAGTAAATACTATATGACCACCACCATGATGCGAGCTAATGGCTGTCAGAAATGCATAATATGTACCATGCATGATTGAGTCCTGATACTGACCACTATACTATACCACTTCTCACAATGACATATATATCCTTATATGGAAGCATACATCCTTATATGGTATGTGGTGAGGTATAGAGTACCCAAATTGTGAAGAGTCCCAATACTGATCAGAAGTCCAAATTCAAAGTCTAAATTCAAAGACTGAAGGCAAACTCCTAGCTATGAGCTCCTGTAAAATGAAAAACAAGTTATATAGTTCCCAGACAAAATGGCACAGAGTAAAACTTTTCATTCAAAAAAGGAGGAATAAGAAAACAGTAAGAAGTGATAGGACTAAAGCAAGACAGAAATACAGCAGGGAAAACACTAAATCTAACAGCTCTACATCTAGCAACTTGCTACATGGTGTGATGTGAGCTCCAATGGGCTTAGGCAATTCAGCCCCTATGGCCTTGGCAGCAATATCCATGCCACTGTCTGACTGCTATGCTGTCCTGAAATTTCCTCCACCAAGTTAATTAAACTCAGCCTCACTCAAAGTCTCAGAACATGGAAAAAATGTAGACAAATTCTTTGCCAGAATGTAACACTAATGAGTCCAATTCCCAATAGCATCTTCAATTCCATCTGAAACACTACAAGCACAATCTTTATAGTATGCATTTCTATCAGCATTCTGGTCTTCTGAGGTCCCACCAAAATTACCCATTAACCTGTGCTTACAGCATTCTAAACTTTCTTTAGCCCACTTCTCCAAAATTTTCCAAATTCGTCCTGCAAATCAGTTTCAAAGGCATAAGAATGACATGTTGTCATTGTTATTGTTCTTGTTTTTATTAGGTACCCTCAAGTTGTGTCCAACTTATAGTCACCTTCATAGGGTTTTTAATGGCTAATCGTTTTGGGATTGTCTTGGGAGTGGATTGTCCTTCTCCCCTGTCATTGTTATTAGGTGCTGTCAAGTCAGGTCCAACTCATAGCAACCCTACGTAGAACAGGATGAAATAGGCCCTAGATCTGACAGTGCTCCTCTGCTATCCACAGGATTTTCAATGGCTGACTGCTTCAGGAGTGAGCTGCCAGGTCCTCCCTAAGAATCACAGGGTCAGGTTTAATCACAGCAATGACCCCAGTCCTCTGGTAGCAATTTTCTATGTTAGTTATATTTTCATTACTGTGACCAAATGCCTAAGCAGAACAATTTAAAGGAGGAAAGATTTTGCCTCATGGTTTCAGAGGTTTCAGTTCATCACAGTGAGAAGAGTAGGGCAGAGCAGAGCAGCTTACCTCATAGTAGCCAGGAAGCAGAGTGTGTGCCTACACTAGCAGGCTTTCTCTTTTTTTCTCTTTTATTCCTTGTGGGACCTTAGCCTATATGATGATGCCACCGTCACTCAGGATAAGTATTCCTTCCTTGGTTAATCCTCTCTGGAAACACCTTCACTGACACAACCACAGGTATGCTTTACTAATCTTCTAGGTACTTCTCAACCCAATCGAGTTGATAATCAAGATTACTCATTACAGCTGAGAATTCCAAAAGTAGATCGATATCTACCACTTTACTGGAAAACAAGAATCCATAGTGAGAATCCTCTGGAAAGTAATAAAACCTTTGTAGTCAAGCTCTCTCTGGGGAGTTCACTACTGCATCCTAAAATGAGAAGGCCCAAGGAAATGGCTAGAGCTCAATTTTCACCAATAGTTCACTGTACAATTCTGTCTTTCCCAAAAATATGGATTGTTTACCTCATTCCACAAACATTTACTTAATATTTACTTTCTCACATATTGTATTGATGAAAGAGATTATCAAACTAAGAAACAGTCCCCAAAGCAAATAAGAAACAGTCTCTTCCCTTAAGTACTTATAGTCTAAAAGGGGAATACAAATGCGTAAGTAGACAACTGTAATACAATGTGGCCAATGCAGTAACATATTTATACACAGTGTGCTCTAATAACATGGATGACAGTCATTCACTTAGCTAAACACAGAAAGAAGTTCGTGAAAGAAGTTGGAGCTATTTGTGATGAGAGGATACCTTCATCTAGATCTCATGGGATAAGAATTTAGTCAAGTGAGAAATCAGAAAAAGACCATTCAAGACAAAAAAGCAAATAACAGAAGCAAAGGGTTGGAGCATGGAACAGTTTGATGTATGGTATATGGTGAGGTGTAGAGTATCAGAAGTAGATTGTCATTGTTAGAATAACAATAACATAAATGATAATGAGGGGTGGAAGAGGATGTTGATATAGAGGCTAGATTGTAGAGGGACTAATTGCAAAATTTTGACATGCAAAAGTTCTTGAACTTAATCTTCTACAGAGAGAGCCACAGTCAAGCAGAAGAATGACAAAGAATTAAAATTTAAATAAATCACTTGTTGTTGTTGCTAGGTGCCGTCGAGTCAGTATCCGACTCACAGCGACCCTCTGTGCAACAGGGGAAACACTATTGTCAGTGCTTCTCTGCTGTTCATAAGGTTTTCAATGGCAGATTGATTTTTGGGAGGGGGTTGCCAGGTCCTTCTCCCAAGCCTACAGCTTCTGGTGTTCCCAGGTGGTCTCCCATCCAGGTACTAACCAGGCCCGACCCTGCTTAGCTTCTGAGATCTGATGGGATCAGATGCCACAGGGATACGGCTGCAGGCAAATAAATCACTATGGCAGCATTATTAGAAGAATGTGAGAGGGGGCAAGATTGGAGGTGGGGTGACCAGTTAGGAGGCTACTGCAATAGTTCAGACAGGAAATAATGAGGTCCTGAACTAACAAGTAACCTTCTAACAAGTAACCTTCTAATAAACCCCCCTCTGCTGCTGAACTAATCCAGGATAATCACAGTATGGCAGAACAAAAAAATTAATGCACTGATAAATACAAACACACTTGTGTGCGTGTGTATATACACACACACACACATATACACATGTACATATATATACACATGTATATATTACACACAAATATACACATATTTAAATACCATATATATTTACATATACTTATATATAAATGCTTTTTGCCACTATTACACTGAATTATAGATTTTCTATTCTAGATTAAGAAAAAAGGATGAATTTTAGAAAATTAAAAGGGAAACGGAAGCTAAAATCCAAAGCAGTCTGCATTCTATTTATCTTAGAATTAGTAATTAATTACAAATTATTACCCCTAAATGCATTATTTTAGTGGAAAAAATGGAATCTGAGAAATTTAGCTTTAGAAAGAGAAAAATTATTTAGAATGCTTCTTACAAAGCATCTAAAATTAAGAACATTATCAGATTTCTCAGGATAGTTTTTAATAAAGACAATCTGGAAAAAAATAAAAGCTAGAATATTAGACTTAGAGACATGAAAAGCAATGAAACCACCAAGTAAAGAAAACAACATGGACAAGGGACACAAAATTTCAGTAAGATGGGAGGAATAAATTCAAGAGATCTATTGTACAAAATGGTGGCTATAAATTAAAAACAATACAGTATATTCATAAAGATCTCTAACAGAATAGATTATAAATGTTCTCATTATAGAAAAGTGTAAGAAAATGCATGTTAGTTTGATTTAGCTATTCCACAAGAACATATACTTCAAAACATGCTGTACATGATAAATGATTTTTATTCATCATAAAAATGAATAAATTTTTAAAAGTAATACGATCTTAGCCTCAACAATTTATTGTAAGCCTATCTTGTCAGATGTCATTTAAAATACATAAATCTTAGTGAGATAGTACCATTATATTAATTTTGTATATAAGAAAACTAAATTTTAGGCAAGTTTACTTACCTAACAACTAGGACTTAATGTCTGCTTTCCTTTAGAAGCCTTTTAAAAGTCATTGTCATATGTAAATATAATTATGTGTTTTTAAGAACATTTTTATTTCACAAGTACAACACACTACATATCAGAAATGAAGATAAAACTCTGAAGTCAAAGAGACCTTGGTTTAAATCTAGACTTTAAATTACATAACTACTTTAAATTACATAACTTTTTTGAGCCTTAATATATATACATATATATAGAGAGAGAGATACATATGTATAATTGCTTAAGGAAGCTTCAAAGGGTACTTGCAAGTGTCAGCCCAGATAAGTATTAATCAATAGTAGCTAAAGATGTTATTCATTAATCAAGAAAAAGTTCAAATAAAATTGATAAAATAGCTGGGTACAGTATTGCATCCCTGTAATTCCAGCAACTCAGGAGGCTGAGGCAGGAGAATCCCAAATTCAAGACCAGAGGCAGACTGCATGAGTTAGTGAGACCCTGTCTCAAAATAAAAGTAAATGGGGCCTCAGGGTACAGCTCAGTGGTACAGCACTTGAGTTGCATTGGCAAGGCTCCAGCTTCAATCTCCAATCCCACGAGAAAAAACGAAAAGAAAAAAAGAAAGAAAAAATTGATATAACACCTTTAAAATCAAAGTAAGTAAATTAAGAACCGACCACTCTTTTTCCTTGCTATGAATGTTTCCTTAGGTAAAAGAAGTACACCCATACATACTTGTACTGTGAGGTGGCAAGATTACACTGACCTTCCTCCACTAACTTATAAGATTATGCAGTCAATTCTTGATAATCTGAGCACCTATTAACTGGTCTGCAGTGCCATAGGGAATCCACATTTCTCTCCTTGATGAGGGAGAAGCCAGGTAGGAAACTATAATGCCCACCTTCTCCTATCCACACTAATGTTGTAGTTCCCGAACCCCCACCACAGAATGTCCACTGAGACCTCAAGTTCCCTCATGTATTATGTTCCTGCACAGATTCTTCAAATCCCACTGCTGTGGAAAGTTGGAGGAAGATCAGGATGATAGGTGACTGCCACCTTATAACTGACCCTGGCTGGGGAATCATTTCCTTCTGGATTATCTGTGATATTTGTGACTTGTTTTTTGCCTCCTCAAATTCTGCCAATTACCCTAGTTAATTAATAGTTGACCATACTGAGGAAGTATAACTTAGAAGTCTATAGTCATTTTTAAAAAAAAAAAACTGCTTTAGCCCAGTGTGGTGGCCTATGCCTGTTACTCCAGCACTTGGGAGGCTGAGGCAGGAGGATCTTGAGTTCCAGGACAGTCTGAGCTACATAGAAAGATCTTGTCTCAAAAAAACCAAAAACCAAAAGCAAAACCAAACAAAAAACCAAAAAACTGCTTTGTAAAACTAAAATTCTTATCTTATATAATTATTAAGTTATTTCAAGTTTTTCATCACTTCAGGTAATTGTTTACACACTGCTTACAATATTCAGCATATATTTCAGGAGTTAAAGTTAGGAATAGCATAGAGAAATAATAAATCTCAGGCAGTTAAATAGTCACTAAAATACTAGTTAATATTATATCTATACTCATACATATCTATCTGTTAATCTATATTATCGAATGTAAAAATACACCAGAAACATTACCTTGATGTTCTTCTAAATCCATATCAAGTTGTCTAATTTCTTCAATAAACTGATTTATTTTTTCTTTTATATCTGTTAACCTGTTAAAAATATTATTTAGTGAATTTATGAAGCTAATAAGACATTCAACCTAAAGCCATAGCACTGTGGTGTCAGATCTTGGAAGCTAAGCAGGGTCGGACCTGGTGAGTACTTGGATGGGAGACCGCCTGGGAACACCAGGTGCTGTGGGCTTGGGAGAAGGACCCAGCAACCCCCTCCCAAAAAATAATCAGCCATTGAAAACCCTATGAATAGAAGAGAAGCACTGACAATAGCGTTTTACCAATAGCGTTATACAAGGGTCACTACAAGTCGGACACTGATTTGACAACACCTAACAACAACAACAATAAGACATTCAGTAAAAACACTTAATGATGGTGTTAGGACATTTTTCCTAAGTTGCAAAAATAATACCTAGAAACAATATAGCCTATTCTGAGGTCAATATTACAAATTTAGAGAGAAAACTTTTCTACATCTCTTCTCATAATTCTTATTTTGAGCACAAGGACTATATATTCTCAAATCTAATCCATAACCCCCCCCCTTTTTTTTCCAGTACTGGAGGTTGAACCTAGGGCCTTATGCTTGCATGCTTTCCAAGTACTGTACCACTGAACTGCACTCTCAGCCCAGTTTTTTACTTTTTAAGACAGGGTCTTGCTAAATTATGCAGACTACTTCTGGTCTCGACCTTGAGATCCTATTGCCTCTGCCTCCCAAGTCGCTGGGATTACCAGTGTGCACCACCACACCCGGCTTACTCTGTGCACTTTCAACAGTTTTATTCACTTATACTTGAGAGCTGAACCCAGGGCCTTGGGCATATTTTACAAGCATTGGACCACTGAACTGTATCTCCAGCCCCTTTTTAAATCTTTTATCTTGAGATAAGGTCTTGCTAAATTATGCAAGGTGCCTCTGGACTCAAATTTATGATTTTCCTGCCTCTGCCTCCCGAATTGCTGGAAGTACGGGCGTATGACATTGTGCCAACTCCTCACAATAGTTTTAGAGGGCTACAAAATCAGATGGAGCTGAAAGCAGTTGCACACACCTGTTAACTACATGACTCAGTAGGCTGCGGCAGGAGGATTATAAATTCAAAGCCAGAGGCAGCCAATGTCATTTAGCGAAACTCTATTTCAAGACAAAAAGGAAAAAAGGGACTGAGTGTTCAGCTCTGTGGAAGGGCACTTGCCAAGTATGCGTGAGGCCCTGGTTAAACCCTCTAGTACCACACACAAACAAAAAAAACCAAATGCAGACTGGATTTGCATAAGAGCTCTTTTGACTAGGAATCCAATCCACACACGATTTTAATTCGCATCTGATTTTGCAGCCCTCTAAAACTTTTGAAAGGGTGTAGATCAGATTCAAGAACATACAATATAGTCTGAGAACATTAGGTTGCCTGACTTTCAATGGCAGGTCCTTCCCCAACCTTTTAAGCTTGACTTGCATACTAAGAAAATGAACAGTCTTTAGCAATCTTCCTTCTGTTTGTTTACATACACAGAACTAAGCTGCAAACCTGCAGCTGTATCCCTGTGGCATCCGATCCCGTCAGATCTCAGAAGCTAAGCAGGGTCGGGCCTGGTTAGTACCTGGATGGGAGACCGCCTGGGAATGCCAGAAGCTGTAGGCTTGGGAGAAGGACCTGGCAACCCCCTCCCAAAAATCAATCTGCCATTGAAAACCCTATGAACAGCAGAGAAGCACTGACAAATGTGTTTCGCCTGTTGTACTCAGGGTCGCTATGAGTCGGATACTGACTCAACGGCACCTAACAACAACAACAACAAGCTGCAAAAGTATGCTGGGGTTTAGCTCAGTTGGTAGAGTGCCACTCTACATTCTCTGAGGCTCTAGGTTCAATCGCCACCACTGCAAAAATGAAAGAACAACCTGGCAATCCACTCCAGAAACAATCTCCAATCTGTCATTGAAAACCCCATGAATAGCAGAGAAGCAATGACGTAGTGCCAGGGATGGCAGCTTCAGGGAGTATTTTGTTCTGTTGTACATAGGGTCACTGAGTTGGACCCAACTCAACAGCACCTAACAACAACAAGAAGTTTGCAAACAAATCTTAAAAATTAGAAAAAAAATCTACCATTGGTAGAAGATAGCACAAGTTAAAATTTTAACAAAAAAGCAGTTATACTTACCACAAAGCTACAGTAACCAAGACAATGTGGCATGAGAATAAGAATAGACATATATAAAAATGGACTAAAATTGTGAGTCCAGAAATTAGACCATATTGTGTATGGTCAAATGATTTTCAACAAGGATGTCAAGACCAGTAAGGAAAGATTCGTATTTTCAACAAATGGTACTGGGATAGCTGAATATACACAAGCAAGAATAAAACTATCTCACATCATATAGAAAAATTAACTCGAAACAGATCAAAGATTTAAAATGTTAGAGGTAAACTATAAAACTCTTAGAAGAAAACACATACACAAATCTTTAAGATCTTGGGTTAGGCACTGGTTTCTTAGATATGATACCAAAAGCAGAAGCTACAAAAGAAAAACATACAAGTGGACATTATTAAAACTGAAAACAAGCTGGGCACCATGGCACATGCCTCAATCCCAATGACTTGGGAGGCTGAGACACAAATTCAAAGCTAGACAGTTTGTCCAAGTTAGTTACACCTTGTCTCAAAAACAAAAAAGTAAGCTTGGTGTGCAGCTCAGTGTAGCGTGCTTGCCTAGCGCAAGGCCAAGGCATCAAGTTTCTAGTACCAAAGAAACAACAATTAAAAAAATCTGAAAATATTTGTGCTTCTAAGGATACCATCAAAAAGTAAAACAATACAATGAGAGAAAATTTTTGCAAATCATGTATCTGATGAGCAACTTGTATTATGAATATATAAAGAACTCTTAGAACTCAATAATCATTACCCTTATCATCATAATAAATCCACTTTTAAAAATTGGCAAAGAAGTGGCACATAGTGGCACACACCTATAATCTCAGCACTCACTATGCTGAGGAAGGAGGATCAATGCAAATTCCATGCTTGTCTCAAAAGACACCAAATAAAAAAAAAAGTCAGCAAACTCAATAAATATTTGTTCAAAGATGACATACACATGGCCAATAAGCAAATGAGAAAAAGCTCAACATCTTTAGTTATCAAGGAAATGTATAACAAAACCATACCAAAATACTAGTTCACACCCACCAGGATGGCTATAATCATCATAAAAGATGTATCACAGTAATTAGTGTTGGTAAGGATGTGGAGAAACTGGAACACTCATACACTGCTGGTAGAAATGTAAAATGTTATGGAAGCATTAGAGATTCCAGGCTTCTGCCTTGAGCAATTATTTGATCTAGATGGAACACCAATGCATAATATTAAACACAGAGTTACTAAATGACCCAAGAATTCCATTCCTAGATATATACCCAAGAGAACTAAAAACATGTCCACAAAAAAACTGGGACATGGATATTCATACCAACACAACCCAAAATAGCCAAAAAAATAGAAATAAACCAAATATCCTTCAGCTGATGAATGTGTAAATAAAATATAGCATATATACATAATATATTATTTGAAAATAAAAAGAAATGAAAGATTGCTACATGCTGTAATACAGATGATTCTTGAGAAGATTAGGCTTAGTGAAAGTATCTAGCCACACAAGTATCTAGCCATACAAGGTATTGTATGGCTCTACTTGTATGAAATGTCCAGAATAGGGAAATCTATGGAGACATAAAGATTACTGATCCTAGAGCTAAGAACAGGTAAGGGAAGTGACAGCTAAAAACTGTGGGGTATTATTGGAGTGACTGAATTGTTCCCAAACTGACTGGGGTGTTGGTTGTATAACTTGGTAAATATACTAAAAATTCCTAAATTGTATACTTTAAGTATGTGAATTATACAACAATAATTTTTTTTCAGGTATCTAAGCAATTATTATTTTTTCTCCTTTTATTGGTAAATGATGATGAGGTACAGAGTAATACAGCATTGGCTTTTTCCATTATGCAAATATCATATCACATTAGGTCACACTTTTATCAACTTACAAGGTTTAGGGAACCTTTTGACTAATATGTAGTAAAATTCATATGCATATTTGGGTTATATTCCCCTATTTTTCCAATGTACTCATGAAGTTGCCTTGTTTACATTGAGATTATCCTCTCCCTCTTTATCCCCCTACATTGACCCTCCCCCCATCCTATCTTCTGCAATCTTCAATTCCCTTTACTAGTTCTCACCCTCCTCCTTTCTACTCTTTATATTGTCCATTCTTTGATAAGTTTAATTCTGCATTTTTTTATATATCAACTTATGTATAGGATTTTCTCCCTTCAAGAAAGATTTAGCTCCTACATATATATGAGTGAGAACATATGGTATTTTTCTTTTTGAGCTTGTGTTCATTTGCTTAAGATATTCTCCAGTTTCATTCATTTTGCTGCAAATTACATTATTTCATTATTTTTATTGCTGAGTAGCATTCCATTGTGTGTATGTACCATAACTTTTTTAACCATTTTTCTGTTGATGAGCACCTTGGTTGGTTCTATACCCTTGCTATTGTGCAGAATGCTGCATTGAATATGGAGATGCAGGTGTCTCTGTGGTATGATGACTAATCTCCCTTTGGGTATATTCCCAGGAGTGGTATAGCTGAGTTGTATGGCAGTTCCTGAGGTATCTCCATATTGATTTCTAAAGTGGTTGAACCAATTTACAGTCCCACTAACAATGTAAAAGGATTCCTTTTTCTCAACAACCTCGACAGCATTTGTTATTATTTGTTTTGTTGATCTTGGCCATTCTTACTGGAGTTGTATTTTAATAAAGCTTTTTTTAAAAAGCAAGTATACTAAGCGGCAGCTCTTAAGTAAACACTCAAAGAAACAGTTAAAGCTCTAAAACTGAAAGCTGTATCAATATTACCAATGTGAATATTATCACTGTGAACTATAGGAAAAATATCTATAAAAAATGTACTCTTATATCTTTAGACTGTAATTTAGAAGATGAGAAATGAATGTGTCCTAGTATAAAGGAACTTACTGTCTTTCCATGCTGGCTATTTCCTGATTATCCTCTTTAACCTATAAAGGGATAAAAAGAAAACAGTATTTAAAGAATAACTCCTTATTAGACCATGGTAAAGAGAATTTCCTTCTAGAATATATTGAATTAAAATGTCAAATCTAGTCTCTTTCCTGAAACTTATTTCTTATCATTCAACCTTTGGAGATAAAGGAAACATCACTAAGGAACTATGCATAGATTTGTTCCTTCTTCCTCAAAGGAAGGTTAATAACTGATGTACTCATACCTATCCACAAGGCACCTTCACATAAACACATCTTCGGACATCGATCAGTCAGTTGATATAAGCATCAAGGACTCCCATTCCCTAGGGCAGGGCTGCCAGATTTAGTAAGCCCAGTTAAAATCGGATTTCAGATAAACAACAATTTCTAAGGTATGTATGCACCATGTAATATTTGGAATGTCCATATCCCTTTTTCCCATAGAAAATATATAGATGTGTGTGTGTATAGAGAGAGTGACAAAATGTACACACATTAACTGTATTAAAATTGTAATACTCAAGATATACTGATAACAAATGATGAATACAAGTTACATGGACTTCTTCAATTACATATTGCTAGTATATACAATAACAACAATATTTCAATTCAACTTCAAAAAGTAATACATAAATAACATCTCTTAAAATGTATATACATTTTTTGGTATGCCAAGTATATGAATTTCAGATTGCTTATCTGATATTCAAGGAATTCTGTTTGTTTGGTTGACTTTTGGTGGTATGTGGGGGTTGAACCTAGGGCCTTGTACGTAAGTTACAAGTGTCCTACACTGGGCAGTACCTCCTGCCTTTTTTTTTTTTTTTTGAGTCAGGGTCTTGCTAAGTCACACAGGCTGCCTCTCGTCTCAAACTCAACAATCCTTCTACCTACATCTCCCAAGTTCCTGGAATTACAGGTACACATCATCGTACCCTGTTAGCAATTCTGTATTTTATTTTGGCAATCTTACCCCAAGATCATTCTCTTTTCCCTCACCTTTAATGACTTCTTTTCAAGATACTTGAGAAGTTCTAAATTTTTTCCTTTTTCTTTCTTTCTTCTTCTTCTTTTTTTTTTTTTTTTTGTGAGACGGGGTCTCACTACAGATCCCAAGCTGGACTCGAACTTGCTATGTAGCTCACACTGAGCTCGAACTCACTACTCTCCTGCCTCAAACTCCTTTAAGAATTTCTAAATTTTAACATCATTCTGGAATAATTTTAACACTTATATAATCCCTGAATTGATTCCTAAGGTTCCAAAATGCCACTAAATTCCAAACCCACTTTGTGGTCAGTCTAAGACCACAAAGGAATTCATGACTGGAGCTCTGCCCAAATAGATATGCAATTCTCATAAAGGTCCCAGAGTTGGGGCATCTTGGAATACCTCATACTCTAAGTACAAGACTCAAATGAAATAATGGTACCTATTTTCAATAAGATTATCAATTTAATGATCAATCAAGAAGAGTTACAAGTTTTCCTAATAAAGATCTAAACCATGCAATAATAGCTAAATATACACATTCAAAGAATACATAAATATGATGATTTAACCAAAACAACAATTTTTGTGAGAAAGTGACTTTTATTTAGGATTTTTTATTTTTGGTTAAGTGTTTCATATTTACGTAAATTTAACTTTTCACTTTTTTAAAATAATAAACTTGTTGTTGTTAGGTGCCTTCAAGTCGGTATCTGACTCATAGTGACCCTATGTACAACAGGCGAAACACTATTATCAGTGCTTCTTTGCTATTCATAGAGTTTTCAACGGCAGACTGATTTTTGGGAGTGGGTTGCCAGGTCCGTCTCCCAAGCCTACAGCCCCTGGTATTCCTAGGTGGTCTCCCATCCAAGTCCTAACCAGGCCCGACCCTGCTTAGTTCCGAGATCTGACGGGATGAGATGCCACAGGGATATGGCCGCAGGCAAATAACAAACTTATTGGTTGTTTAATTCATATTCCTTAAATAAAACAAATCTATTTGTTTTAACAAATATTTAACAAAGCCTGACATATTAAAATAAGTATATCTGGTTTTCCTACCTGCTTAAGTAATCTCTCTCTCTCTTCCATTGGAGATCCCATGCTTTTGTCTTCTGCAACCATTTGATCTCGATGGGACTCCAACTCATAAAGTTTTTCATGCATCAATACAGCCTCTTGCTTTACTTGGGAGTGTGCTATTTCCTGAGAGCAAAAAAGAGAAAAATTTAACTAGAGTCTGTTGAATTAGAAAGTTAAGATGAGGTCATTACAGCATAATATGACTGGTAACCTTGTAAGAGACAAGAGAACACAGTAACATAGTGAGAATGCCAAGAGATAACATAGGTAGTGACTGAAGGGATGCATCTACAAATCAAAGAACATCAATGACTGATGGCTACCACCAGAAGTAGCAAAAGAAGTCTCAAGAGTCTCAGGGGGAGCACAGCTCCATTGACATCTTAATTTCAGACTTCTAGCCTCCAGAACCATAGGAAAATAAATTGTTGCTTTAAGCTACCTAGTTTGTGACATTTTGTTACACAGCAGAAGGAAAGTAATGCAAGTAGAGTTATTGTGTATTTCCCATTCACAAAGAGAATCTCTAAAACAATGCAAGTAGATGGTGAGATAAAAATTTTATTTGATAACAAAAAGAGCTAGGAATCATGGCAGTGATGATGATACGATGATGAACCTATTATTTACTGAACACTTGTTCTATGCCAGGCATGATACTCCAGGCTTTTTGTTATTTTGTTTTTGTTTTCTGACACAGAGTCTGGCTACATAGACCAGGCTAGCTTCAAATTTGTGATCTTCCTGCCTCAGCATCCCAAGGGCTGGGATTACAGATGTGTGCCACAATGCTATGCAATTCTGTTTTTTATGTGGTATCTCTAATACTCAAAACATTCCTCTACAGGATAGAGTATTATCTCCATTTTACAGATGAGGAAACAAGGGATATGAGATCTAAATAATTTTGCAAGTTAATAAAGATGTAATAGTTAATGATGATATTTGAAACCAAGCACACAGCATGAATGAGGTCAAAATCTTTTTTTTCTTTTTTCCCTTTTTATTTCCTGGTACTAGAGATCAAATCCAGGGCCTTATGCATGCTAGGAAACCATGCCACCACAGAGATATGTCCCAAGCCCCATGAGCAAATTCTTAAGAGGGAAGGCCTCTTTTCTGAAACTAGAATACATCTTTTATTTTCTTGAGGTACTTTGGGGTTGAACCCAGGGCCTCGTGCCTCAATGCTTTGCAAGTGCACTCTACCATTGAGCTGCACCCCCATAGGACATTTTTTATGTTTTATCTTGAGACAGAGTTGCCCTAAGTTACTGAGGCTGCCTCTGGCCTTGAACCTGTGATCGTCCTGGCTCTGCCTTGTGAATCACTGAGATTACAGGCACGAGTCACTGCACCTGACAAAAGCAGGATATATCTTTTCTTAAAAAAATGATAAAACAGACAAGGGAAATTATTTGAAAGTCCATAGCAATGGGTTATATATGCAGCTCAAGTAATACATTAGCTTCAGATGAAAGAAAAGGCATGATCCATGTATAAAAGAAACGTAGATCCATGTATAAAAGAAATGTAGATATTTTGAGGTATCCTTTTCCATCATATCTTCTCCTTCCTTCTGCTTTGTAATCTTACAGACTTGCTCAAACCTCATCTTGATAAACTGTTCTTGAAGACGCACCTTAATGTTTATCTTTCACCTGATCTTTTTATACCCCTGTGAACTAAGCATCCTTCACCTGGTCTTCTTTTTACATCCCTGTGAACTAAATAAGCATGACACTACTTTACAGTGTAGCAAATGCAGACCACATTATTCAATAAATTGAATAATTGAATAGTTATTCAATTGAATAGTTGAATAACATCGGACATGTTTTCATGAACAAATCCAAAATAAATGAATGAAATAAAAGAAATCTAGCAAAAATTAAATAAAAGAAAGACTAGTTTTCTTGATTTGAGGATACTGTAAATTCTTTAAGACCCATGTTATTTTGTTGTTGTTAGGTGCCGTCGAGTCGGTATCCGATTCATAGCGACCCTCTGTACAACAGGGGAAACACTATCGTCAGTGCTTCTCTGCTGTTCACAGGGTTTTCAATGGCAGATTGATTTTTGGGAGGGGGTTGCCAAGTCCTTCTCCCAAATGTTATTTTAGGTATACATATACTGATGCCAAAGAAGAGTGGCATTAATACGGAAACTAAATCTAAGTTATAGTTCATACTTTTTCCTATGGAACTAAATTCATCATGTGAGATAAGATGGAACTCTTTCCCAACCACTCCAAAAAAGCCAGAAATTCTGCAAGACAATTGTATTAATATGGTTCTTCTTCCCTGAAGCATATTTCCATCATCACAAAGATCCAAGGGAAAAAATTATGTGTGACAACCATACATAGAAAATCATCTTAATATTTTTAATTAAATATTTTTCTCAATAGCAAATTCTTGAAAGAATGAACTATGAAGTACTTACCTCTATTTTCTCTACAAGTGAGATGACAAGCTACTTGTTAATCTACAACTGCTACTAATCCTATCATCATCCACAGGAAATCAGTAAAGACAAGCAATATAGTAAACTAGACTGAATTTTGAGGTAGAGACAGGAAGTATACTGAAGTGCCAAGGATATGAAAAGGTAGTTCACAGAAAAAGAAATTTCAGTGGCTAGTGTATATATAAACACATACTCAGATCCATGCATAAAACAAGGCAGTAGCTAGGCACACTACTTGGGAAGCTGAAGAGGAAGGACTGTTTGAATCCAAGAGTTCAAGATTAGCTTGGGCAATACAGTGAAATCCCATCTCAAAAAACATAAACAAAAACCAAAACCTCAGACAGACAATTTTACTTATTAAACTAGTAAGAACTAGAAGTAATAGATAATCCTTGCTATCAATGATCATGTACAGGGAAAAATAAGCACCCTTATACATTACATCTAGAAGTAGAAACTACAACTATGTTTTCAAAGGCAATTCAGGTTGGGTGTGGTGGCTCACATCTGCAATCTCAGCAACTCAGAAGGATTGCAGGTTTGAGGCCAGAGGCAGCCTGCATAACTTAGTGAGACCCTGTCTCAAGATAAAAAATTAAAAATGGATGGGGGGGTGCAGCCCAGTTGTAGAACACTTGCAAAGTATGTGTGAGGTTTCAACCCTCAAGTACTATGAGAGAGAGAGAAAGAGAGAGGGAGGGAGGAGGGGGAGAAGGGGAGGAGAGGGGGGAGAGGAGGGGAGGGGAGAGGAGAGGAGAGAATTCAGTAATCTCACAGTCTTTTTAAAGTATATAACTTTTACTTTACTTTTTTACAGTACTGGGGAGTTGAACCCAGGGCCTCATACATGCTAGGCAAATGCTCTATCACTGAGCTGCAACCTCCAGGCTCTTTTTATTATTTTTTATTTTGAGACAGAATTTCACTAAGGTACGCAGGCTGCCTCCAACTTAGAATTCATGATCCTCTTGCCTCAGTCTCCTGCATTACTGATATTACAGGTAGGCACCACGGCACCTGGCTTAGAACTGAGTATCAATTCATAAGAAATTACTCTTCTGATATACTCATATTTTGCATAAAATGTGTATTTTCATTTGAGCACTATCGATAATACCAGGAAACTAGAGACAACCTGTTCATCTATACAACTTTAATCATACAACGTAATATGATGCAAAGAGATGCTAAAATGATGCAAAGAGATTTTTAATAGATGATGTTAAAGTGGAACAAAAAGGACTGCCAATAGTATATCAGCATTTCAAATATAAATCCCACTTGAGGTTTCCACAGTTTTAAAACCAAGATAGGGAAGATTGTTGTGAAAACTGAGTGAACATGTTGGTGATATATATAACAAGGTCAAGAAAGTACATAAACACTGAAATGTCAGCATGGTTTTGCCTGGAAAGAGGGACAAAGAAATAGAAATTTTCACTTTTCATCTTTTCTAACTTTTTAAACCACAAACAAGTTTTGCTTTGTGAACTAAAAATTGCTTTAAGTAACAAGAAAAATCCAAGCTTTTTTTATCCTTATATGATTCCTCTGCCTTTTCATTTGTTATTAATCTCTTATGCATATGTCTAATTTGGCATTAGATTTTTGCATGCCCCTCTTGAGAAGAAAAACTTGTTTTTTCCTATTCAGTAAATCCATCTAATTGCTTACCAATCTAGGATCTTTGTGGTCCAGAATGGAAAGAAAAATTATTAAGCTCCTATTAGTAAACTCCTTAATAAATATGTACTAAAATGAGTACCATAAGTATTCAGCTGAATTACTTTTCATAGCTGAGTGGTATGAGAACTCTTACTTGATTTTATACTTACAGTTTCCAGGCTTTCTTTTTTCATGCTCAGTGAATCTAGTTGTTGCTGCAGTGTATCTAATTCCTGAGAAGCAAAAAAAAAGGGAAATAATAAACTAAATTACAATAAGAAATATAAACATTTCAAATATGGACGTGATAAAATAAATTTTGTAAATAATTTCAATCAGTATATTATACATTGACTAGAATTTATTAAAATTTTATTATTTCTATTTTTTGAATTTTTCATTATCCCTAAAATCCTTGCCATATACCTTTAAAAACAAACTTCATGATCTTGTCAAAGGTAGCTAGATCTTTACACAGTCAATCATTACAGGGTTCTGAGAATATTAAACATTAAAAACTTACAAATGAATGATGTCATTATTTTGAATCAGAATTTTAAAAACATTTTCGCCGTTTTCTTTCATTTTCTCTATTTTTTATTCATAATTTTAATGTAGAACTCAATGGGTCTCATTACGACATTCCCGTCAATGCATTTCATTGTACACGGCTCATGTTCACTTCCCTGTCACCCTCTCGTGACTTCCCTCCTCTACCCATTCCCTCTCCATCTACGGTCTCCTTGTACTTGCATGTCTTTTTTTTCAGTATATTATCTATACATGTACATCTCGATTTTGCCACAAGGGCAACATACTCGATATTTCCTTTCTTTTCTCCCATTACCCTTTTTTCTTGCCTCCTCCCCTTTCCATTATTGCTCATTATCTTTCCCTACTTAGGTTCTTTCTGCTTTCATGATCCATAAGTTTTAACAATGAATACATACTGAAGTCTAACATCCAAATATGAAAGAAAACATGCAATGTTTATCTTTCTGGGTCTGGCTTAGTTTACTTAAAATAATGATCTCTAGTTATATCCATTTCCAGCAAACACAGTAACTTTGTCCTTCTTTATGGCTGAATAAAACTCCATGGTGTATATTTACCACAGTTTCCTTATCCACTCATCTGTTGATGGACATCTAGGTTGATTCCATATCATAGCTATTGTGAATAACACTGCAATAAACAGGGATGAGCAGGTATTTGTATGGTATATTGACTTATATTCTTTCAGATATAAACCCTGGAAAAGGATAGCTGGTTCATATGGTAGTTCTATTTTTAGTTTCTTGAGGAACCTCCATATTAATTTCCACAGTGGCTGCACCAATATGCATTCCCACCAGAAGTGTATAAGGGTTCCTTTCTCCCCACATCCTCACCAGCATTTGTTGTTGTTTTGTTGATAGTAGCCATTCTGACTGGTGTGAGATGGTATTCCACTGTAGTTTTGATTTGCATTTCCCCGATGGCTAAGGATGTTGAACCCTTTTCATAATTGTTGGCCTAAATCAGAATTTTTAATTTTTATTTTTAACCATATTTGCCTATCTTTTGCCTAATTTCTTTGACTGCTAAGCCCTATATACAAAAGTGCACAAACGTGCTCACACAAAACCATGGTTCACCCCTTGGGTAGGATCTGTAAACTGATGACTTATTCAAAATCTCTGTACAAAATTAAGTATATTCTGGTAGTATTTTGGCATTTCTACAATATTCTTTCTTCAGTGATTCATCGTGTCCCATAAAATAAAACAAAGTTACACTAAAATGTCAATGAGGAAATGTTTGAGAAACTAAAACAATATTCATTATTGGTACTTACCTGACTTCATTCTTTGCTAAACCTTTAGTAAAGGCCAACTGGGTATGAAAGGGCAACAACATGACTGATCATTGGGAGGATTACCAATAATCCTTCAGTGGGCACCTAAATTGCTTATTTAAGCAACATGATTAGGGGACAATGATCATTCGAATTTGGGACATAACAGTTAAAAAGTTTACCGCATATTAAGCAGGAAGGAAAATGAAAGAAAGTTAAAATCTGTATGGCTCTGGTCCATGACACCTTTTAAACATAGATACAAAGGCAAGTATTTTTCATGTACCCTTTTTTTTCCTTTGGGTGGTACTAGAGGATTGGACCCAGGGCCCCGTGTACCCTTTGCAAGTGCTCTACTACTAGGCTGCAATCCTAGCCCCCTTTTTATTTTTTATCTTGAGATAAGCTCTTGCTAAATTACACAGGAACTTGCAGATCCTCCTGTCTCCGCCTCCCATGTCATGGGGATTACAGGCATGCACTACCACACCTGGCTCGGGTATCCTAATGACATGCAAAAATGAAGACTACATCAAATTCAACAAATAATAAGGGACTTCTTAAATTTAAATGTTCATATGAATTAGCCAAGAACCTTGTTACAATAAAGACTCTGATCAGGTCTAGTTAAGATCTTGGGGTAAGCTGATGCTGCTGATTTTCAGACCATACTTTTAGTAGTGATTGCCACATGCCTAACACACAAGAGTCATTAATATTACCTGCAACAATTTCTCATTTGTGGTTTTCATCTCTATGTACTTGACTTGTTTTTCAGGAGACATATTTTTGATGATGCCATCTGCTGCTTGTTTTTCTTGTTCAACTTCTTCTTCTACACTTCTGATCTGTTTTTCTTTCCTGAAATCAAAAGCATGCAGCATTCCTGTTACTATATTGAGGAAAAAAACATCAAATCATTTTAATCAGGTCATGATCTTAATTTTATACTCAAAGATATTCATCCATAGTGTATGACTGAAAAGTACCAAAAAAGAAAAAAAACTTTGAAAAATTGGCCCTATTAGCATGTATTTATTTTACATCTTTCTCTTGTCCATCTCCAAATCCTATCTCTTTACTCTCTATTTTACTTTATTAAGAAAACACAAAGATTAGCACAGAAAATCCTTATGGCCTTGTAAATATGAGGCTGCATTTAAACTTTTGGTTGTTGTCATTAAGGTGTCATCAAGTCACATCTGAATCATAGTGACCCTATCTCCAACAGATGAAGCACTACCTGACACTGTGCCATGGCTGGCAATACTGCCAGTGCTTTTCTGCTATTCATAGGGTTTTCAATGGCTGTTTTGGGAATGGGTTGCTAGGTTCTTCTCCCATTTTTTGTAGTGTTGGGGACTGAACACAAGGACTCAGAGCACTACGCTACCAACTGAGTTAAACCCCAGCCAAAATTTTGGTTATCATACCCCAAAAGACAAAAATAAGACAGTTACAGCTTTAGAACGGTGCTTTTCAAACATCCTTTAGCCACAGATTCCTTTGACCAAATGAAATCCTGTAAGGAAATTTGCCATATAGATCATATAAAGCAATGCAGCTCTGACTAAACTGGGAAGCAGGGAGATCTATGTTGCTGTTGTTGTTGTTGTTAGGTGCCATCGAGTAGGTATCCAACTCATAGCGACCCTCATAGGATTTTCAATGGCTGTTTCGGGATTGCCTTGGGAGTGGATTGCCAGGTCCTGCTCCCATTTTTGCGGTGCTGGGAATTGAACTTGGGACCTCAGAGACTGCAGCCCAGCGCTCTACCAACTGAGCTAAATCCCAGCCCAGGGAGATCTATAGTGCAATTTAATTTTTTTATAAAAGGAATCGTAGCTTTAGATTAATAATATGCTTTGCTTAAATTCCTTTACCCACTACTTTAATTAAAATGGTATTTGACAAACTGCTGTATTTTTGCACAATAAATAATTTCTAAAATAACTGCTAGGTAGAAATAGTGAAATTAATGAGAAGGAATAATTATCTTTATCATGTTGTCCTTGCTGTTGTTGTTAGGTACCATTGAGTCAAGATTTTCAGTGGCTGTTTCTGGATTGCTTCAGGAGTGGATCGCCCATTGTCTTTCTCCCACTTTTGTGGTGCTGGGGATTGAACGGAAGGCCTCAGAGCCATGCTCTACCAACTGAATTAAACCCTAGACCCCATCTTTATCATATAATCACTATAAAAATCAGTTCCTTATTTCTATGCAAAGTTAATTATTAATAGGGTAAAATTTCTGGGAAAAAATAAGATGCCACTTATGCAAATAATTCAACATTTACATGTAAAAAGCTTTATTTAACACATATTTTAAGTCATAAATTTCTGATTAGGTTTCAAAATCTGATTGACCTATCACTATTTACGATCTTTCACTCAGATACCAACTTTTACAATTTTCATGGTCACCATCTAAGCCCAATGTATCCACATACCCTACACATTCTACACACTCATAAACCAACCACTAGCTAGCATAAATAATATAAACTCAGAAATTTCCCTATGAATATCTCAAAGTAAATAAATAAAAAATGAACACAATGAAACAATCAAGAATTTCAATTTATTTTTGTCTTTTGGACTAGCAGTAATGTCTTTCCTTTGAGCTTCAATTACTATAGTACAACAAATTTGTTTCTTGCTGCTACAACTTATATGACTATATGAGCTCACAGGACTTTTAGGCAGAAAATTGTCAATTATTTGGATCTATTGATATTTGGTAGTTGTTTTATTAAGGACTCTAAAACTCAAGAGCAATTAGTTAATCTTTTAGAACTAATTCATTCTAAATTTCATGACTACCCACTACCAATACTGCTTCCCCCTATGTCCACTATAACTGAATAAGTGATAATATGTACCACATTCCATTTTCCACAGGGAAAATTATAGTATAGGAAGGTAACTGATTTTTCTGAAGGCCATGTTATGGTCCACTGTCAGGTCTTTTGATGCACTGAGCACTTTGCTTCTAAGTTGGCAGTAAAACAACCAATGAAGGTGTCATAAAAATAAGTAAACAACAAAGCTGAAAGGTAATGGAATATAAAACTCTGCGATTTCTTTTCAATTTGAATCTTCCTAAACACAAAACAAGGGGTGGGGGTTTAGCTCAGTTGGTAGAATGCTGCTCTGTGCTGAGATTCTAAATTCATTTCCCCAGGACCACATAAACAAAAGAAGGACATGGCAATCTACTCCCAAAGCAATCCCCAATCAGCCATTGAAAACCCTATGAATAGCAGAGAAGCACTGACATAGTATAGAGCATGACATAGCGTCAGGGAGTATTTTATTATGTTGTACATAGGGTTTCTACGAGTAGGATCTGACTCAATGGTATCTAACAACAAAATGCAAAATAATTTTACAACTAAAACACATTACTTTAGAACAATAAAACTTTCCAACATATGCACTCTCAATATTGTACACTTTAAGTCACAATGTAAAATTGTTAAAATTTTGATAAACTTTTGAAGAATAATTAAGAAACACAAAGGTGCCGGGCATGGTGGCTCATGACTCGAGAGACAGAGCCAGGAGGATTGTGGGTTTGAGGCTACAGGCAGCCTGCATAACTTAAGAAGACCATGTCTAAAGATAAAATCTAAAAAATGGAGTGAGGGTCCACCTCAGTGGTACAGCACTCGCAAAGTATGTGTGAGTTCCTGGCTTCAACCTGCAAGCACCAAAAAAAAAAAAAAAAAAAAAAAAAAAAAAAAAAAAAAAAAAAAAAAAAAAAAAAAAAAAAAAAAAAAAAAAAAAAAAAAAAAAAAAAAAAAAGGAAACACAAAGGTTACACAAACCATGTTACTTGTGTTATTTGTTACACTAAAAAAGTCAAAGATGACTTTAAGAAATTATTCTCCTAGTCAATCTTTTGCCAAGGAAGTGTAGCTATTTTTTTTAATCACTTGCTCACCAGGTACAAAGGTTAAAACGAAGTGAAATGCAATCATATGACATATTTTTTCTGATGGTTTTGAAGAGGCAAAATACATTTCTTTAGCACACCAGTCTCAGAGACAAAAGGAAAAAGTAAAGGTAAGATCTTATGTATTTATTGGACTGGTTGTTTTTGCTGTATTTAAACAAATTTGAATTTGTCAACTCTATATAACAATCTTTATCTTTAGTAGGTGATGAAAAAGCAGAATATGATTATATTTTCAAATGCTCGACCTCAGAAGTAATATACAGCTGGGAAATGGTCAAAGAATCTTTCCAAAGTAGTTACAGTGCAATACAGAATAAATATTTTTCTCTGGGGAAAGAAACGCTTCATCTGTTGTTGTTGTTAGGTGCCGTCGAGTCAGTATCTGACTCATAGTGACCCTCATAGGGTTTTCAGTGGCTGAGTACTTCGGGATTGCCTTGGGAGTGGATTGCCAGGCCCTTACTCCCATTTTTGGGGTGCTGGGAATTGAACTCGGGGCCTTAGAGACTGCAGCGCAGCGCTCTACCCACTGAGCTAAATCCCAGCCCAACGCTTCATCTAAGTAGTCAAATTCATAAGAACTTTTTATTTTGAAACGTTAATTACACAGCATTGTGAAGTCACTTTAACCTAAAGACAAATTTGCAAGATAAAAAGAATCCCTAATAGAAACTGTTGAAGTCAGGTGATAACTATTATCTTTACTGATTTTTTTTTCTTTAAAATTTTCCATTACCAAAAAAAAAAAAAAAAAAAAAAAAAAAAAAAAAAAAAAAAAAAAGACAGCACAAAATAGTTAAGGACAAGAATGAAGCTGTTAATCATTAACAATTTACTCTAAATACACCAAATTCTGGTATAACTATCTATTTTTTTTTTTCAGTACTTGGAGGTTGAACCCAGAACCTTGTACATATTTTGCAAGTGCTCTACCACTGGGCTACACCCTTAACCCGTTTTTTACTTTTTATTTTAAGTAAGGGTCTCTTGCTAAGTTATATAGGCTGCCTCTGTCCTATAATTTGTGATCATCCTGCCTCAGCATTCCAAGTTGCTAGGCTTACAAGCATGTGCCACCATGGCCACCTAAAATATATAATGATAAAACTACACATGGACTTTTATTTAACAAAACCAAAACAAATGCACCATCTTTTAACTTCATTGTATAAAATAATCATACAAAATAACTAAAACCCACTAAATTTGTACTTGAAATTTCATTAAGAAAATAGCTTCTATTTTTAGTATCTACAAGTTCATTTCATATAAAGCTTTGTTCCCTACAATGTATGTTACAGGTTATGTAAAAAGCCTAAGAAACTGATATTCCATTTGCTCTCTATTTTTATTAGTTCGTATGTAATCACATAATTAAAACTCAAATTTTTCAAAATAAATTTCAAATAGAAACCCCCCCCAAATTAAAAAGACAAAATTTTTTAATCATCTTTTTAAACCAATTTTTTGAAGGAAATGGACAATTTCTGCATAGCAATTTGCTATTTTGCCAGTATGATTTAAGATAACAAATAATGCTAGCAAGTGCTTTTGTCCAGGGATTTATTTGGTTTCACAACAGACAATGTTCACAAATTCTTTTTTTTTTTTTTTTTTTTTTGTAGTACTAAGGGGTCGAAGCCAGGGCCTCATGCATGCTAGGCAAGTACTCTACCACTGAACTGAACAGTACTCCCTGCCCCATCCACGTTTTTATTTCTTATTTTGAGACAGTCTTGCTAAATTGTGCAGGCCCATTGGCCTCTGCCTTCTAAGTCACTCACTATCTTTATAGGTGTGTGGCAAGGCATCTAGCTCACTCCCTCTCTCAATCTTTATCAAAAGCCACACAAATATAAGAAAACTCCACGGATATTGTGAAACAGTATATTTTTCACAATTTTATAGACAGTGATACTTTAGATTTGTTGAACACTTTCTTGTACAGAATCTTCAGCTGAGTATAGGCTGTTTTTAACTTTAAAATTTACTGAGAGTAAAGAAAGATTCCTTTTCTAATCCTTATAATTTTATTTCTTTTAGTACAGTGTAGGAAATAATTAGTATTGGATAGATGATAAAGATAATACATATAAGATCACTCCATCTCCATTTCCACAGACTCACAGCTCTAACTTGCCTCAATTTTCTTCCTCACGTGCTTCTATGCCACATCAATCCTCAAATTCAGTTAATTTTCTCTGTAGCCTATTTGCTTCCTTTGACCATTCCAGTCCTACACACTGTATGTCTAAAAACATCACATTTCCTTACATATATCTTCTCACTTCTGCATCTCACCAGAGACATCAATAAGAACTTCAACACATCACTGAGAAATACTGATACCAGCCATTGACGAGGCTGTACAACTATCCCTAGAGATCATTAAACACAAGAAACTATCTTTTGTAAATAACTTAGGCATACTGTTTTTATGTGCAACGGTCAGAAAAAAGTGATCACCTGAACTCATTTCTAGCTCTAAAAGGGATTTTTATTACAATTTTTATCCAAGTTGTATAAAATCTAGAAAGTAGGCTAAACAGAACAACAAACCAGAGGCAATAAGGAAGTTGGCAAGAACAGACTAGCACTAAAATAATAACGTTGTTGTTGTTAGGTGCCATCGAGTCGGTATAGCAACCCTCATAGGGTTTTCAATGGCTGTTTCGGGATTGCCTTGGGAGTGTATTGCCAGGCCCTTCTCCCATTTTTGCGGTGCTGGGAATTGAACTCGGGACCTCAGAGACTGCAGCACAGCGCTCTACGAACTGAGCTAAATCCCAGCCCCGAAATAATAATAAACCCCTATTACTACTGAGGCAACAGATCAGGCTTCCTGATCTGATGGAATAAACTTTCTTTTAAAAATCTTAAGTAATTAATTGTAGCAAATGCTATAAGAAGGCTCAAAAACACTAAATTTTAGAAGACCACTAAAAATGATAGGATATATTCACTTCCTTTCAAACAGATATATTTGTTTGCAGAAGGGTTTCTGGTGTTGACTTTAAGAGATGGAGAGAATGAGAAACATCAAGGCCATGAATAAAATGATTAAAAGAAAAGTATTTACTGTTGTTAGGTGCTGTTGAGTCTTTTCAGACTCATAGTGACCCTTAAAGGGTTTTCAACGGCTGATTATTTCGGAATTTCCTCGGGAGTGTATTGCCACATCCTTCTCCCATTTTTGCAGTGCTGGGAATTGAACTCGGGACCTCGGAGACTGCAGCACAGCGCTCTACCAACTGAGCTAAATCCCAGCCCTTAGTATTAATAGATGGGCTGGGATTTAGCTCAGTTGGTAGAGTGCTGTGCTGCAGTCTCTGAGGTCCCGAGTTCAATTCCCAGCACCACAAACATGGGAGAAGGGCCTGGCAATACACTCCCAAGGCAATCCCGAAACAGTCAGCTGTTGAAAACCCTATGAGGGTCGCTATAAGTCAGATATGACTGGACGGCACCTAACAACAACAACAACAACTATTTACTAAGAGAATTCTCCAATAAATGGCAATTTCTATTTAAAATAGTATGTTGAATGCATCTATTAATTTTGACTCCTGCTCAAAACCTCACTAAAATGAAAATAAAAGGTATAAAGAAGTACAAACTCACAAGGACAGACAAAAGAGGAAGAATCAGCAATAAAATGTAGAAACCAGAAAGTTAATAGGTAAAAGAAAATTAACTGGAAAAGCAAAATTTCCCCAAGTTAGCAATTGAAGAAGCTGAAAAGCCACTTGATGTATACTATGGGAACTCTAACTAGGCCAGTAACTGGCATTCCCAGGTATTCGGGAAGAAGAGGAGGGGCTCTTTCTTCCCTGCCTCTACCTTGTCAAATAATGTTCCTCACCTATGACAGAAGATTAGAGGATTTTTTTTCCCCTGTGGGGAGAATAAAACAAAGGCAATGTGAGTGCATGGTCATTGTTGAGATTAAGTTAAAGTTTATGTACTAAATAGTAATATAAATCCACTTTTTCACCATTGAATTATTAGTATGACCATTGGGCCTTGATTGTTTAGGTGATAGATTGTTCTTGTTGTTAGGTGCCGTCTAGTAGGGTTCAACTCACAATGACCCTATGTACAACAGAATGAAACACTACTCAATACTATGCCATGCCCAGCACTATTGTCAGTGCTTCTCTGCTATTCATAAGGTTTTCAATGGATGATTGTTTGAGAAGTGGGCTTCCAGGTCTTTCTACCAAGTTCATAACCCCAAGTAGCTCCATGCAGTTTCCCATCTAAGTACTAATCAGGCCCAATTCTGCTTAGCTTCCAAGATCAGAAGAAATCAGAGACCAGGGTGTACTGCTGTAGGCAGGTAACAGATTAGAAGAGTCATTTTGTGGAATCAAACTAGACCAAGAAAAAAGATTTAAAGGTAATGACATTTAGGAATTCTTCAAGAAAACAGTCAATCAAATTCGCTCTATAAACAGCTTCCAATCAGCTTTTTAGTTCTCATCTCTTCTATGTAAGCCCCAAACAAAATATAAACAAATTTATGAAGTCTCCAATAATTGAAAAAAATAACCTACAGACATGAAGTGTATTTAAGAAAGAAGATAAAAAAAAAGCATAAAAACAAGAAAAGATAATACATTTATGACACAAGATACTACTGAAGAAAATATTCAGAGAACAAAGAGGTCTTAGAATATAAAAGACTCAGGAAAAAAGAAAACTTTAATAGATGACTTTCAAGAGAGAGTTGAAGACTTCTCTATAAAGCAGAGCAAAAACACAGAGATGAAATGTAGGAAGGAAAAAAGAAGATAATCATTCTAGAGGGTCCAATATCCAATTAAGGGAGGTGTACAAATAGAAATGAAAGTTTAAAAAACATGGGTGAGGAAAATAATAAACACTATCAACGGAATAATTCACAAAAATTTCCCAGAACTGAGGGAGATAGCTTTCAGATTGAAAAGGACACCACCACCCAAGGAAACACTGAGTGGTTTAAAGTTGAGAAAGGTGTGAGTCAGGGCTGTATACTTTCACCCTATCTCTTCAATTTATACGCTGAGCAAATAATCTGAGAAGCTGGACATTATGAGGAAGAACGTGGCATCAAGATTGGAGGAAGACTCATTAACAACCTGCATTATGCAGATGACACCACTCTCCTTGCTGAAAGTGAAGAGGATTTAAAACATTTACTGATGAAGATCAAAGATCATAGCCTTCAATATGGGTTACAACTAAACATCAACAAAACAAAAATCCTTATGACTGGTCAGCACTCAACTTCACAATAAATGGAGAAAAGATTGAGGTTGTCCAAGATTTTGCTTTGCTTAGCTCTATAATCAACACCCATGGAAGCCGCAGTCAAGAAATCAAAAGATGCATTGCTCTAGGAAAAGCTGTGGCAAAAGATCTCTTAGTTGTTGTTGTTGTTGTTAGGTGCCGTCGAGTCAGTATCCGACTCATAGCGACCCTCTGCACAACAGGGGAAACACTATTGTCAGTGCTTCTCTGCTGTTCATAGGGTTTTCAATGGCAGATTGATTCTTGGGAGGGGGTTGCCAGGTGCTTCTCCCAAGCCTACAGCTGCTGGTGTTCCCAGGCGGTCTCCCATCCAGGTACTAACCAGGCCCGACCCTGCTTAGCTTCTGAGATCTGACAGGATCGGATGCCACAGGGCTACGGCTGCAGGCATATTGAAAAGCAAAGATGTCACATTGAAGACGAAGGTGCATCTGACTCATGCCATGGTATTTTCAGTGGCATCATATGGTTGTGAAAGCTGGACATTGAACAAGAGAGACAGAAAAAGAATTGATGCTTTTGAATTGTGGTGCTGGAGACATCTATTGAATATACCATGGACTGCCCAAAGAACCAACAAATCTGTCCTAGAAGAAGTGCAACCAGAGTGCTCCTTGGAAGCAAAAATG
>VMDO01009947.1:0-74317 GCA_007922755.1 Pedetes capensis | reverse complement strand
GTGGAAGAAACTTATATTCTCCTATTTAAGCCATAGGGCCCTGGGGTGAGAAGCAGATCCCTTTGATTTTCCTGCCACACAAAATATACCACGAACTGTTTTGACAGGTAGACAGACCGTTGTTTCCTCCACTGTGTATGACCTGTGGTATGATGCTCCTCATTGTCTGGTAATCTGCTAGGGAAAGGTAATCTACTTATCCTTCTCTAATCCCTTCACATCCTCTTCTCCACGTCCTTCTCTACTCCTCTTCACGCCCTCTACTCCACATCCCTTCTCTACTCATACGAATTTCTCCACACTTTACCTCCCAGAAAAAATAAAAATGCACACTGGCCTCAAAGATTTAAATAATTCTTTGCTAAAGGACTTCCCATGAAGGTTCCAAAGCTTAACAGACTCTGTTTGGGGTAGGGCAGGAGTTAAACTCTACTCAGCAATTTTGCCTGTGTCCCCATCTTCTAGTCCTGACATCTTCCACGAGGGTCCAGCCTTCCAAGCGCAGACTCATGAACTCTTCCTCCACCAATCATTCCCCCAGCCCAGTGTTCCCTGCACCTTCTCCCACCCTCCACCCACACAGCTTGTGTTCTTACAGAATACTGACAATAAAGAAAGCCTACCCCAAGTTACTGCTCCCTGTTTTGGGTGTATGTGTAGGGCGGGTGTGTCTGCAAATGGGAAGAATTCTCAGATACCAACCCACACTAAATATTTGGGGAGGAATTCTCAGATACCAGCCCACACTGTAACATTTACTAAAAGAGTGTTTTGTTGTAAATTTTGTTGTGAAAAATCATATCAATCTAAACAAGAAGAGAGTAAGGAAAATCATTGTGGCCCCTCAAAAAAAGGTCCTCCTAGTTTAGCATGGTTGATAAAGTACCATTCTGTGTTCTCTGAGGTGCTGGGTTTGATCCCCAGTACCGAAAAAATGGGAGAAGGACCTTGCAGCCCACTCCTGAAACAATCCCATAAAACAATCAGCTATTGAAAACCTACGAATAGCTGAGAAGCACTGACATAGTACAAGGCATGGCACAGTGTCAGGATTGTTTCTTTCTGCTGCACATATGGTCGCTATGAGTTGGACCCCCTATGAGTTGGACCCCACTCAATGGCACCTAACAACAACAACAACAACAACAACAAATGTTTCCATCTAGAGTGGCCTTCATGTAGAAGACATCACTAATATCCCCTACAAAGAACACCAGGGGCTTTCCTTTGACCATCCCTTACAGGATTCATCTGTGTAAGCTGAGTATTGCTTCTACATTCCAGTACAATTCTGGTTTACATACCTGCCTGTTCCATCTAGAATGTCATTTCTTGAGAGTTAGTTGAGCGATACACATCTCTATCTCCAACACCAAGCCCAACAGAGGTTTTAAAGATGTTTGGTAAGTTAATAAATACATAATTACACAAATAGAAATATTTAAAGATAAAGGAACTGAAATGCTATGTCAAAATAGAAAACAGAGAGAGTTTTTCTTTTTAAATCAACAACTATAGTATTTATCTTAGAAATCTGCTGTCCAGAAGGAAACAGCAGGCAGGAGTATTTTACCCACGATGCCCTGATGGCTTTTCCCTGTCAATTAAAGTTATTATATTTTTGTTTGGCTTTCCCCTGTGTTTCCCCCAGAACAGCTAAACTTCCAGTTTCCACATGGCTATATTTATCCCTCCACTTCATTTTGGACACAATATGGGCACAGAAATCTATAGGGAAAAAAGAAATGAATCCACAAGGCAAAGTGACCTAGATTACTTTTACCTAGATTACTTTTTGGGGTCCCTCAGGTCTATGCTGTATCTAGGCCATTTGGTTTGAGTGACAAGCAGACCAACAAATAGTACTATATTATCTTTATTTGTAGTTGTATGCCATAGTAAATTAGTCTTTTTTTTTTTAAATGGTTCTAGAGAAGTCGGGCTTGGAATATAGTCTACTTAGTGATATGCTAAAAAGAAGGAAGACAGAATGTTTAGCATAAATGGACAAATTAATACACAAGGCTTTTTGTGGATAAAAATATCAAAGATGATAAGGTCTCCTTCTGTCTTCTCTATCCAATATACATACCCAGAGGTAGTTTCCTATGGAAATGGTTTGTCTCAGACTGCTAGGGTTGTTGTAACAAAATACACTGGCTGACTGGCTTAAACATCAGAAATTCATCTTCTCACTTTTATGGATACTGATTGTCCAAGATCTAGATACTCACAGGTTGGTTTCTCCTGAGGCCTCTCCCTCTCTCTCCTGCACACGGCTCCCTCCACAGTGTCCTCACATGCCCTTTCCACTGTGTGTGCACACTTGTGGTATTTGTTTGTGTGTCTAAACTTCTTCCTACCAGAACCAGAGTCAGATTGGATTAGGGCCACTCTAACATTTCAGTTTAACTTAATTGGCTTTTTAAAGGTTCTGTCTCTTAATATAGCCTCATTCTGGGTTACTGGGGGTCAGAGTTTCCAATACAAATTTGAGAGGGCACAGTTAGCCCACAACATAGTTGCATAGTATATTCTTTGAATTTAAAGGCCCTAGTGCCATCGTAGTCATAACTGGCTTGAATTGTCACTCCCGGCGTTCTTCAGAATTAGATTGAAGTGAAGGGAGGCCTAAGTATAGCAATGAGAAAATGATCCTTCTCAAAGGAAGCCAGATAAAGTTACAGACTGAGGATCAAGAGTTTGGACTGTTTAAAAGAGGCCAAAGGAAGCATTTGAAATTCAAACTAAACCTAGGGCAACAAACTCAACTGATTTCTGGTCCAAGCAGATATCATCAAAGTGAGCTGAAACCTAGTGAAGAAAAGAAAAAATGCAAATAGGAGAAGGCTGGTCACCTGCTGGAAAATATATGACCTTCAGGCAATCAAACTCAATATTTTCAGATACATCAGCCTGTTTGTGTGCCCTGAACGACATACATAGTGTCCCTTCCATACACACTGTGACATTTCCTCCTTTCTCCCCTTGTTTTTCTCCATCCCTATCCAGGAGAGTTCTTTGAGTTGGTGGCAGTTCCAGGAGTCAAGCTATCAGCCTTCAGTTGGAATGGCAGAGCTGCCAGATCTCATGCTCCCCATCAGTGGTGACCAGGAAGCCAATTACTGTCTCACAAGCATACTCTTTCCTCATTTCCATTCTCTTTGGGCTTGGTTGTCACATAGACAGCAGCGTGCATGCAGCCTGAATGACACGCTAGGAGCAGAAAACTAGGACATATGTAAGCCTGCAGGGTCTACAAAGCATTGAGTCAGAGCCAGCAGAGAATCAAGGACTTAGAAATGCCATGAGGGAGAGTAAGCCAGCACATTCAGATATCTCAGCCAGTGGTTCCTGAGGATGGCAAGTAGATGAAGGAATTGTTGTTGTTGTTGTGTGCCGTCGAGTCAGTATCCGACTCATAGCAACCATCATAGGGTTTTCAATGGCTGAGTGCTTCCGGATTTCCTTGGGAGTGGATTGCCAGGTCCTTCTCCCATTTTTGCGGTGCTGGGAATTGAACTCGGGGCCTCAGAGACTGCAGCACAGCACTCTACCCACTGAGCTAAATCCCAGCCCCAGATGAAGGAATAGTTTAGATTTATTAGAAACTCTTTTCAAAATGGAAATTCCTACTACCCTCTGCCCCATCGTTCCTTAATTTGCGAAACTATGTCACAAAGTATGACCCTCCACTGTCTGTATGCTGGGTTATGTTTTATAAAGGGGGCATTAGCACCCTAGTCTAAGGCTGGGAACATCTTCCAGAACACTTTTCCCCTAGCATGCTGGGTTAAAGCTGGCCCAAAGAGCTCCTTGTGTGAGATTTGGAAAGCAGAAGTGCAACAGAACCCATTACTCTGGAAAGATCATAACTGTCTACCACATAACAAACAGGGTAAATGAGCCCTAAAAGCTCTACCTTTAAGTACATGTTCTCAACTTCTGGCCATGCCACCAAAGAGTTGACTGAACTTTTAATATAGGTGACAGTTTCTGCAGATCTTTCCACAGCTTGTCCTTCACAGGGCACGTGAATATGATTTGTTTTTGCAAATTCTGCTTAAAATAAACATGTGGGGGGAGTTCTGCTTTGGAGATTTTCCTGTGAGTTTTGACCTACACATCAGTTCTAATGCTTCAGGCTGTGGGGTTAGTGACTTTTTCTGATCCTAACTCTTCTTTTAGAGTTTCACTTTCCTGGCTTCTTCCACATGTATATTAATTACAATTTCTAAAGTAAATCCCATATTTTAGTGATTTTTTTCTTGAATAAATCCTGATGGTTCAAGTTTGGTATTGAATATAGTTACAGAAGAAAAGAATCTAGGGGAAGTGAAATATGAAGTTTGTTCTCCCTCCTTAGATATACAGGCAATTAGCTACCCTCTTGCTAACAATAAATGAAACAATGACAGTCCATGACATCCAGCAGCAAAATTACTTAAATTGTGACTCAAACATATTTGCAATTGAGTGCTTATAAAAGTCAAGGCTTTGGGTAACCGGGTTGGATCCATTTGGTATATGTAGCAAATATATATAAGACTATAGAGTGGTTTGTCTACTAATAGAACTTGATGAAAGAAAACTTTCATCTCATGGCTTAAAATTCCCCAATCATGATGAAGGTAAGGATCCAAAAAGAAAAAATTCCATTTTTGATTCCCTGGAAGAAATCCTTATCTCCTATACACATGAGCCCAATAATTTAAAAAAGTAAATCCATGTCTGAATCTATAGATGACTAATTTATAATGTGTATTGAATTTGTGGCTTTAAGAAGCCACTTAAAGTTCAGATATTCATTGGAAAAATAATGGAGTCCTGAGAAATTTAGCAGATTCATAAAAGCTGAGGACCTTGGACACCCAAATTCTACTGAATCTTCCCTCTCAAAGACTAGCACTTCATCTCCTCTCTGAAGAGACTGGCCTTAACTGAAGAGTGTGCAGTGACCTTTCCTGAAGTAGTGACCTTGCAGGGGAATGATAATTCTCCTCTAGAGCCATCTCTATCACCTCTAATTGATTCTAGACATGTTGTTGTTGTTAGGCGCTGTCAAGTTGGTGTTTGACTCATAGCAACCCTATGTACAACAAGCAAAACACTATTATCAGTGCTTCTCTGTTATTCATAGGGCTTTCAGTGGCTGATTGTTTTTTGGGAACAGGTTGCTGGGTCCTTCTCCCAAGCCTACAACACCTGGTGTTCCCAGGCAGTCTCCCATCCAAGTACTAATCAGGCCCAATCCTGCTTAGCTTCTGAGATCTGATGGGATCAGATACCACAGTGGTATGGCTGCAGGCTCTGGACATATAGCCAGCCTCAAAACACACTAGGTCCTAGGGGGCTAGACAAAAAGATGACCCAGAAAGAGATCCCATGTACCCCAAGTTAATTACCAGATTTTACCAATTTATACTGATAGGCATCTGGGAAATATGTATAGGAATAGGTTTCAGGAATGTTGGATCAGGAAAGGAAGGATTTTTTGTTGGATTAGGCTACATTTGTTAACAAGGTGAATTAACCAGAGGTTCTAGATTCAATATGTCATCTTGAACAACTTGACATGAATCTAAGGGTTTGCATGAGTCCAGATCCAAAGATGGTGTTAGCTGCATGAAATTCAGATATGAATACTTCTTCAATATGTTGTAGAGGAAGGTATCCAAAGGCTTTGTAAGACTGGAATGATAGAGTATATTTAGGTGCTCACCTAACACCTACCTGAGTCTACTGAAAGGTTCTGGAGCAGAGTGTCCTTCATCAAAGTCTTGAGAAATTGGTCAGAGAGTACATCTTGAAACATTCTGTAGTAGCTGGAGATGACAGAAGGAGATGATGCATTGAACTGGGCCCCCTGAATTCAGTGGAAATGATGGAGTGCCAGGAGGTTTGGGAATAATTGGTAGTACTTTCTCTCTAGAGACAAGGGATTATGGTAATGAGCAGAAAAGTTAAGTTACCAGAAAGTTTTCACTGACAGAGTTCTTTGGTGTTGGCTAATTGATCATTCTGCTACTAGGACTGAAATAGATTGGCAGATTGCTGAAGTTTAACTTTGTCTTGTTCCGGTAAGCAGAAGTCTGTCCTGAATCACCTCCAAAGAAACTTGTGGCTCCCTAACCAATTTCCAGACTTTAGTATGTTTCTGGTACCGGAACCCCTTAAATGGAGAAAAAATCAGGTTCTCTTGAAAAGGATCCCTGCTGCCCTTTTAAAATATGTACTGTAAATCTTCCTCTAACACATCCCTAAAAGAACAGGCAGCCATATAGCCATTTAACAGTGATTGTTCTTTGCAGAAAGAAATTTCTCAAATTTTTTCAGAGATCTCCATTCAATATCTCTGAACCAATATGAATTCCTAGGAACCCAAAACTCTAATGTGTCCTCCCAGTCAGAGTACAGAATAATGAAAGTCAAGTGATTAGTGCCACCTGGGCTTGGTTTCCCTCCTAGAGTAAGTGTGATGGTTTCCCAAGCTCCAGATTATAACTGATAGAATAACTGTTAGAGGCTGAATTGTGTTCCAAAACTGACAATTGATATGTTGAAGCCCTAACCTCTCTTCCTCAGAAGTGACTGTAATAGGAGACATGGCCTTTAAATAAATAAGTAAATTTAAATAAGGCCCCTTAGGATAGACCCCATTCTGATCTTCTAGTGTGATTTTGAGAAGAGGAGAGTAAGCCACACAGGCACCAAAGATGTGTGCACACAGAGGAAAGGCCTTGTGAAGACACAGTGACCAGGTGGCCTTTTGCAAACCTAGGAAAGTATCTTCAGATGAAACCCATCTAGCCATAAAGCTATGAAAAAATTAATTCCTACTGTATGCACCAACCACTCTGTAGTATTATGTTATGGTACCCCTAGAAAGTTAATAGGCTGAGGTTTAGCTCAGTTTGTAGAGTGCTACTCTGCACTCTCTGAGGCCCTGGGTTCAATCTCCAGCACCACAAAAATGGGAGAAGGATCTGGTAACCTACTCCTGAAACAATCCTGAAACAATTAGTCATCAAAAACCCTATAAGTGTTGCTGTGAGTCAGACCCAACTCCATGGCACCTAGCAACAACAACAACAGAAAGTTAATATAATAACTGTATTGGTTTCCTGTGGAGTATTAAAGGAAAAAAGAAGTGAAAATTTCTATAACCAATTCTACCTACAAAAAAAGTAAGTATTCCTGGCTAGGGATGTAGTTCAGTGGTAAAGTGCTTGCCTAACATGCATGAGGCCCTGGGTTCCATCCCCAGACAAAGGAAAAAAAGAAAAAAAGTCTCACCTCTTTGGAAGGTGGAATATAGACAGATCTTGGGGAATAACAATGGATTATTATAAACTTAATTAGATGTTAGCTTCAATTATAGCTGCTGTTCCAAAAGTGTTTTTTTTTTAAACTGTAGCAAATAAATATAGTCCTAGAATCTTAGTATTATAGCTATTGATCTAGAAAGCACTTTATTTTCTTTTCACCTAAAGACCAGAAGAAACAGTTTCTTTTTGGCTTGAAAGATCAGCAATATACTTTCCTATCCAACATCAAGTTTACATTAACTCTCCAGTCTTCAGTCATTATCTCGTACCAGCCACCTGGATCATTTTGCCTTATACAGGGTATTATGTTAGTGCACTGTATTGACAGTACAATGCTGATTGGACTTCAGAATAGCAAAACCCTAGAAACTTTTGTAAGACACACGCCTGCCAGAAGATGGAAAATAAATACTACAAAATCACAGGAATTTCCTGAAGTTTCTAGAGGTTCAATGATCTGGGGTATGTAGAGGAGCCCCCTCAAGTTGGCCTTGCTGCAAGTCTTGTTATGCCACCTTCTACACATAGGTTTCTCCTTTTGAGAAATACCCTTTGGCTTGTTCATGGGCCCTATAAGAAACTTAAATGTTTGAAAATGGACCACCAATTTGGTATTCAAATTGAGCTACTCATCACAAACTGAGTATTATCTAAACTACAAATCTTGTTGAAATAAGTGATCAGTTAATAAAGTCCATAAAGTGACTAACTAATAAAGGAAAAACTTGGACCTCTTTTACAGAGGGTTCTATTGAAAACAACTTGTACTACCTAAAAGTGACAAGCTGAAATTCTGCAAACTCACTCAGGGATAGTGGTGAAGGGAAAGTTTTCCAATCTTTGAGCAAAGAATTAGACATTCCTTTAGGTTGGAAGGAAATATTGATAGGGGTAAGGATCTATGCTGATTTATGAGCAGTGGCAAGACATTTCTCTCCTTGGTTGGGGATTTCGAGGGAACACAGCTGTAACATTCATGACAAGGAGGTCAGAGGAAGAGTTATATACATAAAACTCAGAATTTGCATATAATGTGAGGATGTTTGTGCCTCATGTAAATTCTCACCTCAAAGTAACATCAGCAAAATTGTTTTGTTTGCTTTTTTAGGTGCTGTCGAGCTGCTGTTCAACTCATAGTAGCCCTACATACAACAGGCAAAACAGTATTGGTAGTGCTTCTCTGCTATTCATAAGGTTTTCAATGGTTGATTGTTTTTTGGGAATGGGTTGCCAAGTCCTTCTCCCAAGCCTATAGCACCTGGTTCTCCTAGGAGGTCTCCCATCCAAGTACTAACCAGGCCCAACCCTGCTTAGCTTCCAAGGTCTGGGGGGATTGGTCACCACAGTGGTATGGTTGTAGGGCTGGTTTTTAGCTCAGTTGGTAAGGGTGCCTCATTGCACTCTCCAAGGATCTGGATTCAATCCCCAGCTCCTCAAAAATAGGAAATGGACATGGCAATCCACTCTCAAAGCAATCCTGAAACAATCAGCCATTGAAAACTCTATGAGGGTTACTATGAGTCAGACCTGACTTGACAATACCTAACAACATCAGCAGAGTATGCTCTTAATAATCAAGTAGAAAACATGATCCACTTGTGGAGGTCAATCACTTTTTCTCCAGCCACCTCTGTCACTGCTCTACAGGATCTTGAACTAAAAGCCAATGGCAGAAAAGAGAGTACCAACGTTCAGCAATATGGGTTTCCACTCCATTAGATCAATCTAGCCATAGCCACTGCTGAGACTATAACCTGCCGTCAGCAAGGACCAGCACTGAGACCCAAAATGGCAGTGAAAGATAGGTTGATTAGTTGAACAATATCCACCAGAGAAGAGTCACCAATTTTTTTCATTTCTGTTTATATATATTTGCCTTGTCCTCAATACTTCTGGCAGAACCACTGCTCATGAACTTAATGGAATGTTTTGAATCAGCATTATCTTTGACCAAAGGATGCATTTTATAGTGAATGAAATGTGGCACTAGGGCCAGGAGCCATAGCTCATGCCTGTAATCCCAGCAACACAGGAGGTGGAGGCAGGAGGATTGCAGGTTCAAGGCCAAAGGCAGCCTGTGTAAATTAGCAAGACCCTGACTCAAAGTAAAAGAAATTTAAAAGGTGAGGGGGCTGCAGCTCAGTGGTAGAACATTTGCCAAGTATGTGTAAGGTCTTGTGTCCAATCCTTCAGTACCACAAAAAAAAAAAAGAAGAAAAAGAAAAGAAAAGAAGAAAGAAAAAGAAAAGAAAAGAGAGAAAAAAGAAAAGACAAAAGAAAAGAAAGAAATGTGGCACTAGGGTCATAACCAAGGAACATCATAGCCTTACCATGTTCTCCACCACTCTGAAGCACTGCCTTGACAGAGTGGTGGAACGGCCTGAAGCCTCACTTGTTGTGACATCTATAAAATCATACCCTTTGGAGATTGAGTATTATTTTCTAGGACACAATACATGCTCCAATCCATCAACAGAATGTGATAGTCTTTCTACCATAGCCAGAACTCATGGCCAGGGAATCAAGAAATACAAATGTTAATGCTTCTTCTCACCATTTACTCCTACAGACTCACCAGCAAAAGTTTTCTTTTCTCATCTCCACAATTTTGGGCTATGTTGACTTACAAGTTTTAGTTCCCAAAGGATTGCTTCTACCAAAGAACACAATAGTAGTTTCACTGCACTGGAAACTGAGATTGCTACCAGGACGTTTTGGACTCTTTATTCCACTGATATGACCAGCAAAGATGGGGGTTTCTGTACTGGATGAGGTGATTGAATCTGACTACAAAGGAGAATTGGGTGTTTTATTCCTGCTATACGGGTAAAGAAGAGGGTACCTGGGACTTTGAAAATTCTCCACACTGCTGTTTAGCAGTTCATATTCTGTGATAAACATTCATGGTCTATTATAACAACTGAATACAAGCAAGATTGTTAATATCAAAAATACTTTGGAATTAATGCAGAGTACTATGAGGAACCTTGAACAGCTCAGGTACTTACTAAGGGCAAAGAGAATATGGAACAAGGAGTGGAAGAAGGAAATTTAAATATCAGATTCAACTATTTATGAATACCAGGAGTGCCAAAAAAGTATACACATTTTGAGAGATGTTATTTATATGTTATTTTTCAAAGTCAAATTCAATTATGATAGCAATGTATAACATGATGTCCACTCAAAAGACAGCATTAATCAAATGAATGCTGGTGCCACCATACATTCCTAAGCAGCAAAATGGAAAGGTTTTGTCCTTGTATATATTTTTGCACCCTCTGTATTTCTTCCCTGTTTTGGTGTGAATGTATTCAAATACCTATGAACCAGGTTTCCCTCCCCCATTTACTTACCACTTAACTTAAAATATAGATAATGATTAGCCCCATATGTCAAAAGTTAGTTATAATTTATCAAATGTGAATAGTGAGTCAGCTAGAAGAAGAATTAACATCTCCCACAGAGGGATAACAGGAGGAGGATGTGGCAATCCACTCTGGAAAAGAATCCTGAAACAATCAGCCACTGAAAACCCTATGAAAGTCACGACGAGTCAGACACAACTTGACAGCACCTACCAACAACACCACCACCATAACAAAGGGATAAAATGGTCTATATGAGACTTTTGCTTCTTCTTTTAAGGGCAGAGTTAATGTGTTTTTTGTTTCATTGTGTTATATAAATAGATGACTTTTCTATTGTCTTTACTTGGAAGTCAAATATGGTTAGAGAATTTGTATATAAATGTTGAATTTAAAAAAGAGTAGATTGTGTTAAACTGTGTTTTGACCATTGGCATATTCCTCTCTTAACTGTGACTTGGTACTAAGCATATCCTGGATTTAGACTTCAAGACAGAAATTTGCAAGAAGTTTAATAGGCAGGAGCAAGGCAGAAGAAGTCATTACTCAACAGCTCATGGCAGTCAGAAACAGTCAGAAATAGATGTAGAAATAGCCAGAGAGTTCTTGAGTCCTGCCCTGAGAGACCCCAAGCAAACCACCAAATGTTTGACTGCAATTCTATGGAGTAACTTCCACTACATCCTCCACAAGCTTGCCTTTTGCAGTTTTACTCCAGTGACCACACACACAGCTTCTGGGACTTTCCCACAAGCTCCGTTTTTTCACCAAAATATCAGGCCACTGAAGAACCAAAAAAACCTTAGTATACATGTGTCATATCTATCAATATATTAAAACTGAGAACCTTTTAAAACACCAAAGTATGCATACACATTCCCATCTTAATGTTTGACATCAAATCATGTACCTTCTGAACATCCCCACAGTACTCTCATGACAGATTTTAAATGAAGAAGGTAAATCCGTCCCAGTATTATTATTAAAATAGTTTTGACCTACTGAACATCCAAAGGGATCTTGGAGACACATGAAAAGGTCACATAGGCTGGACACTGTGGCACATGCCTATAATCCCACCCACTCTGAAGGCTAAGACAGGAGGATCAAAAGTTCAAGACCAGAGGCAGCTTGCACAACTTAGTGAGACCTTGGCTCAAAATAAAAAATTAAAAATGGACTTGGGAGGTGGGGTGCAGCCCAGTGGTAGAGCATTTGTAAAATATATGTGAGGCTCTGGGTTCAACCAAGTACTAAAAAAAAAAAAAAAAAAGGAAAGGAAAGAAAGAAAGAAGAGAAAAGGAAAGGAAGAAAGAAAGAAAGAAAGAAAGAAAGAAGAGAGAGAGAAAGAGAGAAAATAAAGACATTTTTTAAAGGAGAGAGAAAAAAAATAGGTCACACAGATGCCAGTGTGTCCCCAGACTTCATTTTAAAACCCTTGTTCTAAGCTGTTACAATTAGTGACTTTTTCTTATCTTATGATTTTTCTCTTCTATCCCTCCACTTCTCCACTTGTTTGACTTTTGTGTAAGTTCAAATTTCTAGAAACTTTATTCTCTTAACACTTGTTCTCTGGAGCTGTCCTAACAAAATATCACAGACTGAACAATTTAAACAATAGAAATTCATTCTTTTACAGTTATGGACATTAGAAATACAAGATCAAGGTGTCCATGGAGTTGGCTTCCTCTGAGACCTCACTCCTTGGTTTGGTCTTTCCCCTATGTAGTGGGTCTTTAGTGTCTGTGTGTCCAAATTTCCTCTTCTTACCGTGACACCAGTCCAATTGGATTAGAACTATTATGGTTTGAACTTTTGTCCCTTCTAAAATTCATGTCAAAACTTGATCCCCAATGCAACAATATTGGGAGCCATGGGCTTTGGAAGGTAATTAGGTCATGATGGCAGAATGGGAACTAGGTGCCTTTATAAAAGGACTTGACAGAAGAAGTTAATCCCTTCTGCCTTCTGCCTCTGTCATGGGAGGACACAGCATGGCTCCCCTCCAGAGGGCACAGAATGACAGGGGCCATCTTAGAAGTAAACACCTCAACCCACACCAAGTGCTAATACCTTTACCTTGGACTGCCTTCGTTTCCAGAACCTGGAGAAAATAAGTTTCTATATTTTTATAATTGTCACATCTCAGATATTTTGTTAGAGCAACACAATTGGACTAAGACCAGGGCCCACTCTAACAGCCTCATTTTAACTTAATCACCCTTTAAAAGCTGCATCTTCAAATATAGTCGCATTCTGAGGTACTAAGAGTTAGGGCTTCAACATATGAATTCTGGGAATACAAGTTAGCCCATAACATTACTTTTAGATGTTCTGTTTTCCTGATGAAATCCTTATTAAAATTTTCATATGTACAAATTCATCACTTAGCCAGGCAGAATGAATGCTACATGTCCAGACTGGTGTCCTACAGTGAGCATATTATGGTCATAAAGGGGCTTTTATATATAATAATTTACACACAGGTATACCTCTGTGTGTGCATGTGTATGTGTTGGAGGAATGGATGCAGTAACTTGTCTCTAATCGTGACCCTCCATGAATCATACTTCCTTTATGTGTCACTACATACTGAAAATGGTCTGATTCTGTGATTCAATTTAACCAATAAATACAGCAAAACAAAACTGTGCTCATTTCAGGCTTAAGTCTTAAGAAGACTAAGCAATTTCTGCTTTTACACTTTTGGGATCCCAGAACCACCATGTCAAGTCCAGCTGTCCTGCTGGAGATGCCACATAGGCAGGCACACAGAGGCCAGGTTTTGCAAATACTTGAAGAGAGGTCCAGTTCCCCCAACACCCCAGTTGATACCCACCTTCCAGTCACCAACAGCATGAGGCCAATCACGTAACTGAGCCACAGCAGGTGTCCAGCTCAAGTCCTCAGATGACTACAATCCCAGCTGAGATCATATGGAGCAGAAGAACCACCCAACTGAGCTCACTAAATGCACAGAGAGACAATAAAATGGCTGTTGTTTGTTTGTGCAATAAATAAACAAAACAAATGACTTCCCCAGAAATCATCTGCAAAGTTTAGAGTAGCCACTGATAACTTAGAACCTCTGGTGGCACTTCTGTCCCACAGAAAGATGTGGCAAAGACATTTTCTGAATGCTTAGAGCAAAATCTATCAATCTACAAGGCTATATTTTTGCACCCATTTCATGGACATGGGGAAAATCCTCAGGAGAGTGGCGTGGGTTTGTATCTGCACTGCTCCCTTTGCTTTCCCTACCATTTCATGATAGGAAAGGGAAACAATTCTTTTCAAATTTTATTTGATAAAAAAATGTGTTGTCTGTATTTAATGGGTTATTAGCCAGCAAAATAGTCATGAATCGTGGATAATTTCAGCTTATTTGGTTTATTCTAATTACAGTGTAAAACTTAGTTTAGGGATAAAGGGAATGATGTTAGTCAAACAGAGAAGTGAAATTTTATAGTCTTCAGTTCTCTATATCCTCATTTGGCGAATCTCAGTTTTCAGTGAATGGCTCCTGAAAGGGAAAAGTTTTGTTTAACTGTCATCTTTTGTGAAATTAAAATGTGTGCATTTATCTTGGAGTTTTATGAACTCGAGGCAGCTTTTCAAGTGGATCTGGGGAAACTGGTGAAGGCTCTGGAAAAAATGGTTATAAATTCTAGGATACTCTACATGCTGAGGACATTTAATATAATACAACTGTGAAAGAATTTTTTTAAATCCACTTTTTATAGCACAAATTCCCATATGAGATAATAATCTCCAGACATAAATGAGGAAGAAGAACTAGAATCTGACGTAGAATTCATTCTCTTCTCTTCACACACTAATTTCTTCTTAGACCTTTTAAAATTTAGAAGGAGAAATGATATGAAAACTATAATCAAACAGCCCTGAAGCTTATACGAAATTGTTGTTGTTAGGTGCCATAAAGTTAGGTCTGACTCATAGCGACCCTCATAGGGTTTTCAATGGCTGATTGTTTCAGAATTGCTTTGGGAGTGGACTGCCACATCTTTCTCCCACTTATAAGAAATAGTTTGTTCATATTATTAAATTGTGAGTTATTATTTCTCTGAATATTTATCTACCAGTGAACCAAAGGTTAATTCTCCCTGTCTATAAATTAAATGGATTTGTAATTAAAACCTTTGTTTAATTTGCTTTAAAGATCAGTCCTGTGTATGCATGGACCACAATTCCATTTTTAAATGTAATTGCTTCTAAATCCCAAAGGATGCTAATGTAGATTCAGACTGATACAATTTAATAGCAAAAGTTATCATTAAGGATTAACAATGTCAATTTTTATAAAGAAAGCTAAATGCAACTTTCTCTGTGGCCTTTCTGTTGGTGGCTTCTAACTACGTGTTGCTGAGAACTTTACCTTCAGAAGTCCTAAGACATTGTATACTTGCAGCAGCTCCCCAGCTACATGCCTTGTGGAGTATGGGCTGGAATACCAAGTCTTCAATCAGTCAGTCTTCCCAGATGGAACTGAGGAAGAAAAGAAAAAAAAATTTACAATCCAAGCACTTCCTATTTTTCATCTCCATATTGAATTCTTCCAGAAAATCATCTCCAAAGGATAAAGGAGACTTTAGATTGAGCCGAGGATATTTCAATTATGTTGCAGCACATGGGTCAGCCATGTCCTGAAGAAAAATTGTTTATCCAAGTTTTTTGGGGTTTTTTTTTTTTTTTTTTTTTTTTTTTGTGTGTGTGTGTGTGTGTGTGTGTGTGTGTGGTACTGGGGACTGAACCCAGGGTCTCTCACTTGCATGCTTCGCAAGTGCTGGACCACTGAGCTGCACCCCCAGCCCATATTTTTACTTTTGTGAAACAGGGTCTCGCTAAATTACACAGACTGCCTCTGGTATCGAACTTAAGATCCTCCTGCCTCCACCTCCCGAGCCACTGGGATTACAGACGTGCGCCACTATGCCCAGCTTTATTCAAATTTTTCACATCACAAATGTCATGAGTTCTCAGACTACAGGGAGGCTCGGCCACTGCACATAATGGCCACTTTGGAAGAATCACTGTGTGTCACCAGGCAGGAATTGTTGTTGTTGTTAGGTGCCGTCAAGCGACCCTCATAGGGTTTTCAATGGCTGACCCTTTCGGGATTGCCTTGAGAATGGATTGCCAGGCCCTTCTCCCATTTTTTGCATTGCTGGGAATTGAACTCGGGACCTCAGAGACTGCAGCGCAGCGCTCTACCAACTGAGCTAAATCCCAGCCCAGACAGGAATTAGATGAGGAAATTTGCTTTTACTTCAGCTCTTCTCAGAGAAAAGTGCTTCTAGATGGAAGGCATGAGCTCCCCTGAAGATGAGAGGAGAGATTAAGGGAAATTAGACATCTTTGCTGCTTTCCTCCTGAGGAAGCTGCATCTGATTGGCCACAGGTTTTGTTTTGTTTTTGTTTTTGTTTTTTCTTTTGTTAAGAGAAGAATGTAAGTTTCAGGCCCAAACTTACTTTTCAATGATTATTACAGAAAAGCTGAAAACAGCCACAACTGGTTCTCTTTCTTTATCTTCTCTCACTCCTTACTCAGTGGCTTCTTAAGATGAATATTGAGAGGATATTCAAAGAATAGTATTTTGAAGGATTACTATATCAATGACAGCCATCCATAGAGCCTTCTGCCTTGTCTGGCTCTGCCTCTGCTCTCCTTGCCACAGCATGAAAAAATTAAGATATGCTGGGTAGTTCCCTATGAAATACTCCACCATCGCTACAGGTTCACATGTTAGGCACTCTACAAAACTCATCTAAACCAGGTGCTGTAGCTCACACCTCAGTGAGACCTTGTCTCAAAATTTTTATAAACAATACCAAAAGGGGCCAGGAGTGAAGTTCAGTGATACAGCACTTGCCTAACATGACTGAGGCCCTGGGTTCAGCCTCCAAGTTCAGGAAAAAAAAGCAAAAACAAAACAACAACACAAAAAAACCTCTTGCTCTAAAAAATAAGCACTAGTGGGCATGGCAGTTTATAATCCCAGCAATCTAGAGGCTGAGGCAGAATGATCATGAGTTTGAGGCCAGCCTGGGCAACACAGCAAGAGAGGTACTATCTCAAAAACAAAAAAGAAAAAGAAGAAAAAAACGAAGAAAAGAAAAGAAGCACTACATTGAGATTTTCATTTCAGGCGTACTTTATTAAAAACAGGTATGTGACTAGCACCATTTCCAGTGTTATGAGGGTTAAAATGAGAAATATGTAACATGGTCCTTCTCTTTAGAGTGTAGAATCTATTTAGAAAAACAAGATTAAATTAAGTGTCCACCAGAACTTGATCCATGATCTACAAAGCTCTGTTCTTGAATTGGCACTTATGAAATATGGAGTACATCAAAGCAGAATTACTATAAGAATGATCTCCCAAGTATATGTGTGTGTGCCTGTGTGAATGTGCATGTACACATATGCCATGGAACTTCTCAGACTCACATATAGTGACCTCATGGCCAAATTATAAAAGCAAGACTGAAAGGTATTTATCAGTAAGCAAATTTCTACTGCAGAGATAGGAGAACACAGAAGCAAGATGAAAAAGAGAAAGATTCCCTTAGAAATTAATCATGTTGGACCTCTTACCTGGATAATTAAGGGGGGAAATGAGAAAACTGTTTCTGCAATTTTGTCTTTTTTAGATAAATTAGCAGGATAATTGCCTTGACTCCCCTCTTCCCATAGTGGGTGGAGACACAGCTGGGCTATGGCGTAAAGGCCAAGCAAATCTGGAAGGGTGAATCACAGTAGGGTTGCAAAAATAAGTCTGTACCCTCTGCCTCTGCTCTTCTTGCAATTGGCCTTTATAGAAGACCTTTGTTTAGGGGCTAGGATGTAATTAAAGCTTATCAAACATACCACCCATATCCTATACATAATTGCACACTGTGTTATGTTTCTTACTAATTTACCAGGTGCTTTTAAATTTTTCTCAAGTACTATTTTTGGATAGTTCTTGAAGAGATCTGTATCTTTCATAATCAAATCTTCATTTCTGGCTGAACACAGTAATTTGTTTTTCTTATGCATGGCTCTGCTATAACCTAAAGAGTTTACTGTCTTCATTTATTTATTTGATCAATGATATTTGTGGAATAAATTAATTAATAAATGTGTGTTGGATGAGAGAGTGAGTAAATCTCTCCCCTTAGTTCTGGATCCATATGGGATACTAGATCTATGGGATGACCAGCATCAAGGATACAAGAAAATCTTGGAAACCTATTTTTGCAAAATGCTTTGTTATAAAATGTTCATCCCACAGAGCTGAAGGGGCCTGCTGTGATTTGAATGTGTTCCCCTAAGTACCAAAAAAGAAAAAAGGAAAAAAACAAACAAAGAAAAAAAACAGATGTTGCCAACAAGGTAGTGTTGGGAGGTGGGATGAAAGGTGATTGGGCAGCATGGGCTCCTCCCTTGAGGTGGGATTGAACGGCTTTGTAAAAGGGTTGGCAGAGGGAGTGCATCACCTCTTTCCCTTCATTTTCCTCTGTGTGAAGACACCAGAGTCTAGTGCCTTCATCTTGAACCTCCAGCCTCCAGAACCATGAAAAATAAATGTCTGCTCTCTACAAATTACCCAGTCTCAAGTATTCTGTTACAGCAGCACAAACAGACTCAACAAATACAACTATGGAGACTCATTTTATATCATTGTGGTCTGGATTTTGAGCCACGTTAACTGTGCTGAGGCTGAACTCCACGCAGTTCACTTAAATGGCAAAATGCTGTTGACATGTGTACCTAGATCTCAATGAATTTGGACTTGGGTCTTGATGCCTAATTTTCCAGGAAGTATTAATATTTGTCTTTTTTTCCCTAAATCACCTCTAGCATATGTACACAATTTTAAAAATAAGGGTTTGATGCTCAATAGTGCACAGATAATCATTCCAAAGTTACAAAATGAAAAATATCTGTTGCTTATTGCCAATGTATATAGTGACTGTTAGCTCAAAATAGCTTAATTTTTATATAATTTACTGTCCTCAATCTCTGCTGTACACTGAGTATCTTTTCCCAATAAGCTTCCCTCATATGTGTTTTGAGCTTTATAGTTTTTGCCTGTTATTTCTGAGTGTGCTCACAGCAGATAGATTTGCTCTGTACTTACCAGTACTTATGATGTCTTCTAAGTTAACATCATCTGCCAATCTGGAATGTTTCTGTAATACTTAAAATTCATGAAAACTTTGAAGGAACATTACTGGGGTCTTAGTAGTAGCTGGAGCATATGTTCTAGCCAGTGATAAACAATTTATCCAGAAGGCTCCAAAATATTTTAAATAAAATCAATCCTCTACAAGGATCAGAATCAGCAACTTCCTATCTAGATATAATGATAAAAGCTAAAACTCTAGAGGTCAAGTTAGAAGCTATATTTTTTTATTATTATCAGAGCAAAAATTTGTATTTAAAGGCAATGAAATGTACTCACATTTTTACCACTTTAAAATTTTTATAGCCTGCAGCCATAGCCCTGTGGCATCCGATCCCATCAGATCTCGGAAGCTAAGCAGGGTCAGGCCTGGTTAGTACCTGGATGGGAGACCGCTTGGGAACACCAGAAGCTGTAGGCTTGGGAGAAGGACCTAGCAAGCCCCTCCCAAAAATCAATCTGCCATTGAAAACCCTATGAACAGCAGAGAAGCACTGACAATAGTGTTTCCCCTGTTGTACAGAGGGTCGCTATGAGTCGGATACCGACTCGACGGCACCTAACAACAACAACAAAATTTTTATAAGTATTTGCATTGATGATTATTTCCATGTAGCTAAGGACAAAAACATCAAATACATTTTTTGTTTGCAGTCAAATACTGAGTTTTTTCAAACTAGAAGTGCCAAAGCATTAATAGTTATTATCTCAGACATTAGAGTCATTGATAATTTCTATTTTCCACTTTATAATTTCTTGTATTTTTTATTTTCTATAATGAACATATATTGCATTGAAAACACATTTTAGAGCATTCCAAGTAATCAGACATCTGTCTTCCTATTTAAAAAACTAAATTAAGTTCATTTTATCCACATCTCCTAATCCAAACCATTAAAAATTTTAAGAAAATCTACTTTCTCTGGCATTGGTCAACAGATTGATATTTTGCTTAATATAAGTCAGTAATTTCATGAACATGTCAATTTAAGGTAGAAAGAATTAAATATTGAAACAAACAAAAATTTTCAATATCATTATGAACACATCATAACATTAATACCTAAACATCTTACAAAACTAAAAATTATCTTGTTTAGAAATCTGTTTTTAAGGCCACGTTTTTTTTGGAAAGGTAAGATATTTCTATACTTATAGTTTGCAGGTTTCTTTTAACCTGTACTGGTAAAACAAACATGAAAATCACATTTGCTCTAAATACATATATAATTATTATTATTTTCATAACTGGTGTGATTTTGCATAAGTGCAATGAACACTTTAGAAGTGACAATGTACAAAATTTAGAATTCATTTGCCATAACACTAAAAGACTTATATTTTACAGTATCTTATTTTGATGTATTTGACAAGATCCATTCTGTTACAGTAAAATTATTCCAAAAGCAGCAAAACTAAATAGCTCAAATAATCAAGCACAAACCTGATGGGAAGAGAAAGGAAAGCAATATAATTAGTCAGTAGGTCTTTGGTACCTGCTCTCTGTTCAGCTGAGGCCTGTTCAAGAAATAAAAGAGGGGGAAAAAAGGCATGGACCCTGTTGTAAGGAAGTTTATAGTTCATTAAGAAAATATAACAAACCTCATTAAATTTTTTGAAAAGTTAGATACTAAATTACGTGGTGTTGATAATAAGAAAACAGATATTCAGAGAAAAGGAAAAATGGCACAGGGGTATGGTGCTAACTAACAGGAAAAAAAGGCTCCTTGCAGGAGAAAGAATGCAAGATGATCCAAGAAGAATGGATATGGCCTAGTTAATAGACATGGAGAGATGCCATTTCAAAAAATGGAGTTCAACAGAATAAAGACAACAGGCCATTCTTCTAAGTTCCATGGAGAAATGAGAGATGTGCAGAGGAGAGGAATGAGAAGACCTGATGGGCAGAAGCTTTGGAATGAAGGGCAATTCGGTAAAGTTAAGAGAATGGGAATTATAAACTTGTCCTCTCTCTGCCGAGCACAAGCAGCTAAATGCCACTGAGTCCACCCAATCTCCGGGCACAGCTCCTTGGGGTCCCTTAGAGGTATTTGTCATAAACTCAGAATATGAAATGTGAGGCTTAGTCCAGAGTAAGCACAGACTGATGACTTGGATCTTGTACTTAACATAAGTCTTCATGTCAAGACACTCCCCTAAAAGTTTCTTTTTAAATTTGGCTGTTGGGATTCTATTTCATTTTCATCTCCAGTTCATGGACCTTGAACTCATTAGCAGCAGAGCACTTTTGGTTCCATCTTTGCTATGAGGATTGAATCTAACCTTTCTCATCACCATATTCCACAAAAGCTAGATAATTCATAACTTGAAAATCTATGAATAGACAATGTGATACATAAATGCTATGTTTATTTCAACTATTTGTAGTAAAGTTGGTGTTTAGGGCTTATGCAAATTTATTGAATTAAAACTGTGTAATTTATGAGAGGAAACTTGTGTCTAATCTTTTCCACTTGGGAGTTTGAGAAGAATGAAGGGGAAATTATTGGAATGAATATGGATTTGTTTCATACAACGGAAACTCATATGTGGAAATGATCTATAGGGCATTCAATTCAGCTTCCTGCCAATGTGGAATTGCTTCCTACCATAAAACTTGAGAGGCTGAGTTCAGACTATTTTAAAATATGACTCAGCTGCTACCAAACATCAAGGAGAGTGTGTGTGAGTCTTGGACAATATACTTCCATATAAACTGGTGACCTTTTTCTGTAAGCTGTACTACGGGTCCACATCTAAACATATTTTCTGCTTATAATTGGCTTTAGGGTAGTAAAAAAAATAAGCCTATTCTGGCTTATTACATCATCCCTGGCAGTGTGTGTGCATGTATATATATGTGTGTGTGTGTGTGTGTGTGTATGTACATATATATATGTACATATATATATATATATATATATATATATATATGTACATACACACACACTTTTTTTTTAATAAGCCCTCTCTTGTATGGCATAGTGCTGGTCCAAAAGATTTGGATAAACCAGCTCCCTACATTAAAGCAAGCTAAAACTAATCTTAAAGCTAGTATTTTCTGTGGCTTCAGTAAAGACAGTCCCTATTATGTCATTCCCATGTGAAAGCTACATGCAGGGATAAATTTTAAAAATGAACAGACTTACATGCAGTCTTGAATTCAAGTCTTGTAATGTCAATATCCAGCCTAAAATATCCACCTTTCAGTAGAATCCCACACCTTCTAAAACAATAGCCAGATCCTCAGGAAAGTCACCAGTATAGTCATTAAAAAAAGAAAGAAAGGATCCTAGACTTGAACAAGAGCATGAGAAAAGAATAGCTTGCTCCACTTCTATCAGCATCTATTCTGTCTCGATTGAGATAAAAGGAAAAAGATGCCAACAGAAAGATCAAGTGGATATGATGGGTGAGTGACTAATGCAATCTCTGATCTTAGGATAAATGACTAATGCAATAGGTAATGCATGCAGGCCACGTGCCAGGGTGCAAGGGATTGCAACCTCCCAGAGGAGGACAGGGAAAGTGAACATACACTTGGCTCATAGAGGATGCCCCAGGTTGGACCTTGGAATCAGTTTGTTACCTACCATATGCTTCTAGAAAGAGATTAATTTTTATGCTGCCTTTTAAGTAAAAATTTTATTTTGCTTATTGACTGCCCATCTCTCAAACCAATCAAAAGCTGAATATTATTCTGAAAATTTCCAGGCTCCGTGTTATCCTTATGTATTTTCTGTGGTCACAACCATTTCTTCTAAAATAGACTAAAATAATGTGACACAGAACTACTTGAAGTGTGTTGAAGATTTACAAATGAGAATCACATGGTACAGCAAGAAAAAATATCTACTTAGAATTTAGAAACATAGAGAGCCCTAATTTTTGAGGTATCAGTCTGTGAAAGTTTTCATTAGAAGTTTTTGAGTGCCTTCATCACTAATTAATAAATAACCATATGTTGGAGAAGCAAATATAATACTGAGAAAACAGATACACACTTCTAAAGCTGTTTAACATTGACTTCATCTCATCTGAGTGCCATTATTTCCGTGTTTTGTTCAATGAAAACTGACACTTGGTATATTAGACCAATTATGAAATAGAAAAGAGCTTGTAAAAGAATTACATTCAAACCCTCATAATCAGGCTCTCGCCTTCCTTTTCCAATTTCCTCCTTCCTAAAGCAAATCATTTCCCCTAGCCACTATTTTCTGAGCATCTTACAAATTCTCCTGGCCTCCTTATACTTTTGCTCATGAAATTTTCCTGGAATTTTCCCTCTGGGCTCTTAATTGCTTCAAGAACAACAACCCGGACTGAGTAATCCTTGTATCCCCTACAGGTCCTGGCATGACATCTGCATGTAAAAAAGTATATAATACATGCTAACACAATGAACTGATTTTTTACTATTGATTTCAGTCATTATTACCACAATCCTCATATCATGGGGCACATGGGGCTTTACCAACCTATATTTTACCCTTTCTTAATCTGACAAGAAAAACCAGTTTTGTGAGACAAGTAAATAAAAGGAGCAAAAGCAAGTTGGCAGAATGAGATAGTAAAAACCATAGCATAAAGGCCATTTCAACGGAAGAACAATTTTCTTAGTACCTTAAATGAGTGTGTTAGTCAAACATACAGATGTTAAACAGACATTCCTATTTAGTTAATAGCGCATGGGAGACCTCATCAGAAATAGACTCCATTCTTTCAAGGACCTGGTCGTTCTTTTTATTTAGCTTCAGTTTTAAGGAAGTTGGGGCTGCTTTCCACTGAGATTCCGTCTTTGGAATTCCTCCTCCCTCCAAGGCATACTAGAAAAGTGAATCAATTCTGCTTAGAATGAAAGAACTTGGGTAATTAGGTGAACCATTCAATTTATTTGAAGACATTCTTTAGATGTGTGAAATGCTTTCAATAAAGCTCATGTTCATACCAAGATTGATAGGGGCATTAAACGCTTATGCTAGCAAAATAAGTACAATTAAAGTATTAAGTAGCTGGGCACCTTAGTCTTGGTGATTTTTAAACATGTAAATGTTTTATGCTTAAATCATAATGATGATAATGCTTATCAAGTGCCTAATGTGTACTCATGTTACAGTTTGGATCTTAAATTTCCCCCCAGAGGTCCATATGCTGCTAATGGCCTGGTCACCAGCCTGTGGTACAACTGGGAGGTGGTAGAACTCTTAGGAGGTGGGGCCTAGTAGAAGGAAATTAGGTCACTGGGGCTGTGTTCTTGAAGGGGATATTGGGGCCTGAGGCCTTCTCTCCCTCTCCTTCTCCCTACTCCCTCCCCTCCCTCTCTCTTCCCTCCCCTCCCCCCCCTTCCTGGCCACCATTAGGTGAGCTGCTTTGCTCTACCATGCCCACTCCACCATGCTGTTCTGCCTCACCACAGGCCCAAAAGCAATGGAATCAACTAATTATGGACTGAAATCTCTGAAATCACGAGCCAAAACAAATCTTTCCTCCTTATAAATTGCTTAATCTCAGGATTTTTATGCCTGCAGCCATAGCCCTGTGGCATCTGATCCCATCAGATCTCGGAAGCTAAGCAGGGTCGGGCCTGGTTAGTACCTGGATGGGAGACCGCCTGGGAACACCAGAAGCTGTAGGCTTGGGAGAAGGACCTGGCAACCCCCTCCCAAAAATCAATCTGCCATTGAAAACCCTATGAGCCACAGAGAAACATTGACAATAGTGTTTCCCCTGTGGTACAGAGGGTCGCTATGAGTCGGATACCGACTCGATGGCACCTAACAACAACAACAACAGGATTTTTATCACAATGACAGAAAGCTAATACAATAAGTGATAATACCATAGACTGATTCAGCTTAATATTCATCAATAGTAACAGATATTCGTATTTTCTTTTAAAATAAAGAATGGAAAAGCTAAATAATTTGCAGGGCCACACTGTCAAGTGGCAGAGTTGAAATCAGACCCAAGACAAATTCCATATGTCCTACTCTAAACTACTATATTATGTTTATGTCCCAAGTTAACGGTATGCCCTAACAATTAATCAAGCACCTGAGATGGTAGCAGCATTTGGGAAAAGTTGGCCAATTTGCTATTTAAAATCTTCATCAATATGATTTTTAAAGGGGTAAGAAAGCAAATAGGCAGTTCAATCAAATTTTTGTACAACTGGGAAATTCACAAACAGACAGATGCTACTCTGACAGGTCTCATTAAAATAGTCAGGTAAGGCAGAAAGCCCTTCTTGACTCTCACAGCCAGGCAAATTTCATTGAGACTGGATTAACGAGTATGTGAGGAAAAATCTGTAACCCAAGGAACCTCACTATCAACTACCCATGTGTGTGCAGATACCTTGCTGACTTGTCTTCATATTGAAAAGACTTTGTTCTGATTCCCAGCTTTGTGCTGGTTTAGTACAAGGCTACACCGAAAAAAGATAAAATGGAAGGTATATGATGGATTATCCAGATATTCTGTGCTGCCCAATGATCTGAAAACATAAACAACATTCTTACCAAATTTAGGGCTGTTATTAAGACAATAAATCGAGATATAAAACCATCTCAGTAAATCAGAACACCAGGAGAAAACGAAGTAAAGTTTAAGAAAGAGAAAGTCATAGATTTTAATTCAAAACTTAGAGAAATTAAGCAGAGTGAGGGAGAGTTAGAGAGGCTTTCTGCTTTAAAAAGCATTACACAGGAGGTATATTACAACCCATCATAAGCCACGATTTGCCAACAGATTTAAACAACATTAATACCAGACTAGGGTCTACATCAAGGGAAGTGATAGTAATGGAAGATTATGCTCAATTTCAATGTCACTGTTTAATATCAAGTCTATTCAAAGGAGGGTGATCAGGATAACGGAGCTTTGGGAACTTGTGCACGGAAGGAAGATATTGAGAGCAGGAAATTTAGCCTGAAGAGGAAACCACTACGAAAGAATTCAATAGAGCTCCTGGAAGTGTAACAGATAGCACACTGAGCCTGGAGACAAAAACAGAATTCAGTCCCTGACATTGTGCTCTGAGATCTAGGGCAGCCATTTACCATGTCAAATTCTATATGGCTTATTTATCATTAAGTTATCTGGACTCAATATGCTAGGTACTGAGAACACAAAAATAGCAAAGCCTTTTTTCTTTTTCTTTGTGGCACTGGGAAGTTGAACCCAGGGCTTCATGCATGCTTTGCAAGCACTCTACAAATAAGCTGCACCCCTAGCCTATTTTCTACTCTTTTATCTTGAGACAGGGTCTCACTAAGTTATACAGGCTGCCTCTGGCTTTAAACTTGCCACCCTTCTACTTCAGCCTCCTGAGTCACTGGGATTACAGGCTTGTGTCAACACACTTGGCTGAGAGCAAAGCTTTTGACCTTAGACAACCTGCAGTCTTGTGCCAAAGACAGACAACTTTCAGGGCATTAACATACAGAGTAATGATGTGCGGCAGTTCAGAGAATAGGAACTCACCTTAAGACAGGATATTGCATCAAGGTGAAGGAGGCTGTTTGGATTCTATTTCATGCCTCCTTCCTACCTTCTGGCAACTCACTGGCAATCTGTGGTGCTTCTTAGCTGGTAAATGCCTCACCACAATCCCTCCTCCTCTGCACACAGCCATCTCTATGTACATCTGTCTCTGTGGCTGAATTTCCCCTTTTTATAAGGACATCAGGCCTTATAATGGATCCTGAGGACCCATCTTCATGGTCTTAAGTTAATCATCTACATAGTACCCTTTCCCAAAGAACGTCAGTCATAGGTACTGATAATTAAGACTTTAACACCTTTGTGGGGCAAAAATTCAACCCATAATTCTTCACTCGCTTGAAATAATCATGACAAATCATGTATCCTTTTTCTTTTCGTAAATACCTAAGGAGCAGGTGTAACAAAATTTACATTTCTGTGTAAGCAAGAGCTCTGACCTTCCACCCAACCCTACTACGCACTCCATCATGGACCCTGCTCCACCTCTGACTCCACTACAGACATCCTCGCATCTCCATCCCATTCCTAAATGGCATCCCTTCTTTCTATTCCCCTCCCCCCTGGGCTGTGGAGGTCAGAAGTGGAAGAATAATAAATGTTCTAGTATTTTTTAAGTTGAATATTTAATGGTTCACTATTTTAGCCTCCATCAAAGTTGTTGACCTAAAATAACAAGAGAAAGAAAGGTTCTCTACAGAAAAAGAGAGTTTTCGGGGGAATAAACTGGGGATCATAATCTCATATGTGTATATTATAACGGATCATCAGTTTATCTGGGTAGGTTAAGGCAAGGAAAAGCTTCTAAAGGCAAAAGGGAGAATTTCATGTCAGCTGTTCTGAAATAAAGTTTCTTAGGCATAATGCTCCTTGCAGAAACTGGCAATTACTCATTAGTAATGTTGATTGTTACGGGAGAGATGTCTTCAGAGAATCAACTTACCTAGAATTTTCTGTGCCGTCAGTGTTTATAACATTTATCCTTGGTATATATGCATAAAGACCATCAGAGAGTCTTTGTAATAGTTCTTATCAAACAAATATGCATAAGGATCTTCCCTTCAAGGGAAGATGGAGCCCTCCTGGCTCCATTTTATTAGGATTTGATATAAGTGACTCCATTTTGATTCTGACACTTTTCACACCCAAATCAAATAGTGGTGTATAAAAATGCTCCTGGGCTGAAAATGTAAAAACTATGAAAACAGTCAAGGCAAAATATCAGAGGCTAGGGATGTGACTCAGTAGTAGAGTGCTCACCTAGCATGCACAAAGCCCTGGGTTTGAATCCCAAAACCATAAAATAAAATTTAATTTAATTTTAATTTTAATTTTAATTTTGAGCCAGGTATGGTGGCACATACCCAGCACTTGCAAGTCTAAAACAGGATGATTGCAAGTTGAAGGCTAGCCAGGGCTACATAGTGAGTTCCAAGCCAGGCTGAACTATATAGTGAGACCCAATCTCAAAATACTAAAATAGAGCCGGGCATGGTGGCACATGCTTATAATTCCAGTAGCTAAGGAGGCAGAGGCAGGAGGATCACAGGTTCAACGCCAGAGGCAGTTGGCAAAACTTAGTAAGCCCATGTCTTAATTTAAAAAATAAAAAAGGGGCAGAGGGTGCAGCTCAGTGGCAGAGTGCTTGCAAAGTATGCATGAGGCCCTGGATCCAGCACCCCCACTACCACACATACACACACACAAAAAAAACTAAAACAAAAAATATCACATAACAAAATTATGTGGCCCAGAAGAGTCTTGGAATGTTCATTTGTGAAGGTTCTACCCTCGCTAAGAATAAAAAGACATATGACAGATTAATCAGGCAAAGAGAAGAACACTGATGGCTAAGGAAAAGCAAGTGCAAAGGCACGATGCTGAGATAGTAAAATGGATCAGAAAATTCCCAGTAGTCTGGTGTGGCCAGGACACTAGAGGAAGGGAGGCAAGCAGACTCTCAGTCTAGTCCACCATGGGTCGTCTACTTATTATTTCATTGCCCATTGCAATGGAGAGCAAGCAAAGTAACAGAGCAAGCGCAGAGTGGCATGCTCAAACATGCAATTTCAATAGATCACTTTAGCAACCCTGAGGAAAACGGATTAAAAGTGAAAGGCTAGAGATGAGAAGACCATAGAGGAGCCTGTAATAATGCAGATGAACGCCAATGAGAGCTACACTCAGATGGCAAGTATGATAGGAGGGGCCAGCCCACCCACTGTCTGGAAGAAACAACAGGATCTGCAGCTGTACCACCCTGGCATCCAATCCCACCTGATCTCAGAAACTAAGCAGGGTTGTCCTGGTTAGTCTTGGATGGGAGACCGCCTGGGAACACGAGGTGCTGTAGGCTTTAGAGAAGGACTTGGCAACCCATTCCCAAAGCAATCAGCCACGGAAAATCCTGTGAATAGCAGAGAAGCACTGACATAATGGGCATGGCACAGTGTCAAGGAGCATTTCGTTCTGTTGTCCATAGGGTGGCTATAAATTGGACCTGCCTCAACAGCACCTAACAACAACAACAACAGACTCAACAGAATTTGGGTGAGGATCAGAGAGAACCTAAATAAATGGTTTCCAACTCTAGCAAAGCACGCAGGGAGCTTTTCTAAATGTAGATCTCTGGCCCTACTCAGATTTGGTGAATCTGAACATTTGCTGTCTAAGCCTTGAAAATTTGAAGATCACCTCCAGCCAGTCTCTATGACTAAGTCTTTAAGGGCTGATGCCAGGAGGAAGAGGAAACTGTCTGTTGATTCAGGATCAGCTTTAGTCCCATGGAAGAAAAAGCTATACCATAGTTAAACTATTTAAAGACAGAACTGTTAACCTCGACACCTTCTTATTGAATGCAGGGGCTATCAAATGAGGTAAAGGGTGGTTACAGAAGGGTTTTCTACATGCCAGAAAAATGAGGACATCTTGTAGGCACTGTGGGGGCATAGTGCTCCTTGTGTTCAGTGAGCAGGAAGAAAAGCCAGCCCCAGCAGCAGCCAGGCATCCAAAGGAAAGCCGTCTGCCTAGGCCTGCGTTGTGCCTCGTCTGCTCCAGCTGAGGCCTCCCAGCCTCACTTTGACCTGCTTTGGATTTCAGGTTCTGGCCTGGATCTGTCTCTGTTTCCATGACAACCCCGTTCTGTTTGAGCTGTACTTGCTTTCTGCCTGCTGCATCTGGATTCTCCCATGGTACCCCACCCTACGGTTCCAACACATCACAGCTCAGCCTGGCCCACTTCACATCTGGTTTCCAGGATCTGCCCTGCTTATGCCCACTTTCAGGCCCCCACTTCTGACTCAGGGTACAAACTATGGGCTCCCAGCCAATCCGAACCTTAGTGTGCTGGACAAGTTTTCCATGTGGCACGATGAGATCCAGTAGTTTCCCCCTGTGTCTAGCAGAGAGGAAACCTGCAGCCACTGAAAGCACAGGCTGTGCCAAGAATGTCGATGGCACATGCCTGTGATCCCAACACTTGGGGAGGAGGCTGCAGTAGGAGGCTGTGAGTTTGAGGCCAACCTGGGCTGCATAGAGACCTTTTATTTAAAAAAAAAAAAAAAAAGATTTGAATTCAGGCCTGAATTCAAATCTAGACCGTGGAACAGTAAGCAAGTTACCTTGTCCCTCCAAGCTTAGTTTCCAAACCTACTTAATGATAATAAATACATCCAAAGTAAGTTATCAAGGTATAAGCATCCTGGCCAGCTTCATCAATTCAGAATAAACACATTGATAACTAACAATTCAAGCACCTAAATACTCTCATTATCAGGATATTCAGTATCACCTTTTTTTTCAACAGACAAAATTTAACACACATACAGAGTTTTATATCTAATGCAGCATCACACCAGGCAGGGAATTTTCTCATATTTATACATTCAGATGTGATTGAAACACTTCCTTAAGGCTACAAAACAGAACATAGAAAAATAAACAGGAATGTATTCAACACTTACAGAAAGTGATATGATAAAGAATATAAAGTACTATTTTCCTTTCAACACTTCAGAATATATGTATATATGCTTTTTTTCACAAGTAACATCACAAATGATCACATCTTCACATGCTTGTAAGTATTATTTATACTCAGTGTAAGGCTAGTATCATTTTCCACACATATTCTTTAAATCTAACCACCCTTAATGTCAAATAGTCTGAGACTTCTGAGGATTTATTCAGTTCAGAAAGGTCTAATCTAGGTATGTCAGAGAATTGAAGCTGCTATCAGCCCACAGCCCTGTTTCTGCCACACAGTGTGACATGAAGGTCACTCCTGCCCCTTCTGGGCTTTTCTTCTTCCCTTTTTCCTTCACAGTGCCCTTCGCCCTTTTTCTTTCCAGGGTTAGAAGAGGGATTGACATTTATTGAGTGCTCATTATGTACCAGACTCCATGAAGTACATAAGTGACCTGTGCTAAATCATACGCTGCTTCATTTAACACTCTCAACAGCTCTGAGTTATTACACCAATTTTACATAGTAAGAAACTGACGCTTGAAGATATCATGTGTCTACGGTAGCACATCCAACCATGCAAGGACATGTGCTGCCTGTCCAGCCGCCCGACTCCAGCGCCTATATTTGCACTGCAATGCCATGATGCATCCTGTATTTAGGAGTCCTCCCATGGTTCTGTGCGGCCCACCCTCCTCCTTCCCAGCCTCACTGCAGTGCCGTCCACAGTTGGCAGATCAAAGCTTGGCCATCTTATGCCTGCTGTCATGAACTGTTAAAAGAAAGCTAGTTGAATGATCTTTAATAAATACATTTAGAGAAATCAATTACCCATTTTTTCCTAGGATTTTGTTTTTTAAAGGATTTCTGGAGTCAAAACCTAATATGATCTGTACATCCATGGAAATAGTCAAATTGTGATTGACATAATGCAAAGAAAACAATACTGCTAGCTTTTGTTGAAAAGAATTACTTAAGATGAAAGATAAAAATATGGCTTTTAACACATTCATTTAGTTAGAAATCCACTCATTTATTCTCAAAGCACTGCTGGAAACTTTGAAGAATTAAATGAACATTACTTAGACTGCACATTATGAAATGGAGTGCCCCAAAACAACACTACATGCTGAGGGGGAGGGGAGACTCACACCGATAATCTCCGTGACTCAGGAGGCAGAGGCAGGAGGATCACAGGTTTGAGGCCAGAGGCAGCCTGCATAACTCAGCCACACCTTGTCTCGGTTTAAAAAATAAAAAAGGCTGGGCTTGCAGTTCAGTGGCAGTGCACTTGTAAAGTATGCACAAAGCACTGGGTTCAGCATCCCAGTACTACAAAAACAAACAAACAAACAGCAACAACAAAAAAAATACTACATACACAGTGTGAGAGGGGGAAGTGAGGAAAGAAGGCTAGTGATCAGCTTTCAAGTCTGAAAAGAAGAAAGCTGGATTTATGAGGAAGTATTAAGTTCTGCTGCATTCATTTGTATGACTTACTTATACCATACTAATTATTTTATAGTTTTCTCTCTTATGTCCTCTATAAGCTTCACAAGGGACGTAACTACGCCTTAATCGTCTTTCCATTTCCATAACCCAGAGCCAATGTCTTACACATAGATGTTCAATGAATGTTTTAACTGATAAACATCTGCCGTTTCAAGTGACTGCCTTATTTTAAAAAGACCACTTTAAATCCTGTATTGTGTACAGTTCAGAGCTGTACTTTTGAAGACAGAGGGGACAACAGATTTACAATATAATCAGAGGCATAATGAGACTATTCTGTAATAATAATAGTGATAAAAAATGCCAAAGTTCATTAGCTTCTAGGGCTCACTATTAAATGACTTTGACCTCTTCTGAAAGGGAAAAAGTCCAACCTTTAGCTACTATTTCTTCAAATATGTTTAATATAAAATATATTTTTTAGGTAAAATACTGTTTTTTATGCATTCAGATGACTTGCATGTTAGATACAAAAGGGCTCCTTGGACTGCTGTGATGCTATTGTATATACTTTTCCATATAATAGATGTGAACAGCTGTTCTCAGAGACACTCAAGGTTTGGTGTACACTCTTTCCTGATCTTTATAAGATTTTGTTTTCTTCTTTTGACATTATATGTACAGTAGTTCCTCCATGGGGCTGGGGTTTAGCTGCAGTTGCTCTGCAGGCTCTGAAGCCCATGGTTCAATCTTCAGCACTGCAAAAAAAATGGGAGGACCTGGCATCCCACTTCCAAAACAATCTCAAAACAATCCATCATTGAAAACCCTATGAACAGCAGAGAATGCATTGACATAGTGCCAGGCACGGCACAGCGTTTGGTAGTGTTTCCATTCTGTTGTACATAGGGTCACTATGAGTCAGACCCAACTGGATGGCACCTGACAACAACAATAACAAGTTCCTCCCTGCTTGACAAATTAGGGAGGAAATTTGGTCCTGAAGTTGTTTGTAGTTTGTTTCTCAGAAAACAAAAATCAATAAAGAAAGAGTCAAATTTCAAAGCATAAAGAGTCTGTGACACCATCTTCTTAAGCAGCACAGATATACCCTAAATTATTACCTACATCTTTAGGAATAAGAATCTGTGATTCAGTTGTTTTTTAAATGTTTACCTTTTACTATATTTTTATACAATCTGTTTGAATAAAAGTGAATCCATCATTTTTGAGTATTATATTTCTGCCACTTAGGTGGTGAAGGCAATCTATACTATATCTTACTTTGTTGAGACCATCATGTAAAAAAATAAGATTCTTTTATAGGCTTTATAAAATACAATAAAACAGTACAGCAAGATTGGTTACTATCAACAAAGCATGATTCTGGTATCTCTTTTTGACCTCTTTGCAGTTAGGAATCAGAACCAGCTTCCTCCAAACAGTAGGCAATATTCAATGAGATTATGTTCAATCATTTGCTATGTGTAAGAGCTCCAATTAATAATAGCAATTGAAGATTTGGCCCTTATAAATAGAAGAGCTTGCTACCCACTCCCTTGTGGCTTGTAGGTCATTGTCATTGATTATCATAACTTAACTGTGTTCCTGATGCCATATCTTTTCCCACTGGCTAGAATTGTAGCACCTAACTTTTTTTTTTTCTGTTACTATAAATTGGACAGCAGGGAGACTTTGTCACCCATATGTCCTAAAGTTACACTAAATTGGGAGAAAGTATACTCAAAAACTGCTGCTTGAAACATACACATTCTTGTAGTTATCATGATACGAAAGCAGTCTTTTAATATCTAGGCACAGCATGTGAAATCTACCAAATTGGCTTCTCCTGCACACTCTGAGTATCAAAGAGAAGAGGGAAAAACCAGTGTGCCAGTGATCAGCTAGAATTACCTTCTTCATGACAGACAAACAATGCTACAAACTTTTGCATAATCCTGCCTGCTTAGGGTGGAAGATGGAGGAAAGAAGGCAGGAAGGGGTCCTGGAAATTGACTCTCCTCTCAACCTCTACTCTACATCCTAACCACACCCATATATGGCTAGGAGATTAGAGGAATATCTTTTAGCAGAAATTCTTGGTGACACTTATTTGTCATCTTGTTGTTGTTAGGTGCTGTCAAGCGGAGTCTGATTCATAGCAACCCTATGTACAACAGACAAAACATTAACTGACACTGTGCCATGCCTGGCACTGTGCCAGGCCTGGCACTATGTCAGTGCTTCTCTGCTCTTCATAGGGTTTTTAGTGGCTGATTATTTTGGGAGGGGACTGCCAGATCCTTCTCTAAAACCTACAGCACCTGGTGTTCCCAGGTGGTCTCCCATCCAAGGACTAACCAGACCAACACTACTCCACTTCCAAGATCAGATGGGATCAGATGCCAGGGTGGTATGGCTATAGAGTCTTTGACACAGCTAATTTCCAGTTCTTGAGCTAGGCAGTCAGGTAGACAATCTAAAAGCATACATTATGTGCAATGTGAGTGTATTTTCTGAACCAAAAAAAAAAGAAATATACAAGTCTGACCCATTGGTCTAACTGCACATGGCCCAGTAAGAGCACGAACAGAGACTTTTCATTGATTTTGATTCAGACACAATATAATGGTTAATTTTGTGCATCCACTTCACTGAGCTAAAAGAAGTTCAGATTGCTGGTAAAAAGTTATTTCTGGGTGTGTCCATGAGGGTTTTTCTGAAAGAGATCAGCACCTGTATTGGTCAAGAACACTGCTCTGAGCACCAATATTTGTGGGCTCCAGGCAAGCCATGGAGGACCTGAATAGAATAAAAAGGCTGAGGAAAGGTGAATCTGCTTCCTCTGATTGAGCTGGGATATCTGCCTTCTCCGCTGGTCATCAGTGTTCCTGATCCCAGTGCCTTCAGATTTGAACTAGGACTTACACCATTGGCCTGTGGACCTTCAGGTGTGGGTTGAACCTGCACCATGGCTGTCCTTGGCACCCCGCTTACAGAGAGCAGACTGAGTGACTTCTTGGCTCAATAACAGTGTAAATCTACTTCTCATAATGCATCTCTTCCTATACATGTCTATCTATAAATACACATATAATTCCTATAAATTCTGGCTCTCTAGAGAACCTCTATTATTTTAATAGCACTGAAATAAGACATGTATTACAATCAATAGCATGTCAATATAGCTGGTGGCATTTTAAGTAGCACACAAGTAATAGTATATCTTACACTCACTGCCATCTTAGACTTGAAATATATATGACCCCAGGATTTTCTCAGAAAATTTAGGAAAAGCCAGTAGTTTTCCTGTCACATTCTATATCTGTTGCATTTATTCTCAAACTTTGTCTTTTCTCTAATCCCAAACTGGACTTCAGAGACAGAATGAGATGGTGAGTTATATGTGTCAACCTGAGTAGGTGCTAGTCTCCAGTTAGCCAATCAAACACTAAGCTAGATATTGCTGTGAAGGTGTTTTGTAGATATGGTTATATATTGGGAAGATTAGTCTTTCATCTGTGATATGGGATGCTAATATTTTCCCCAATTTTTTTATTTGTCTTGTGGCCTTCCTTTCTTAACTAGTAATCAATTTTAGTTAGCCAACAAATTAATGAGTTTCATTATGATATTTCTATACATGCATGTTATTGTACGTTGCTCATGCTCATCCCCCATTTGCCTCCCATGCCTGCCTCTTCCTGCAGGTTCTCTTCCTCCCCACTAACAATCCCCATTCTGCTTGCATGTCTTATAAGTATATTGTTGTTGTTGTTGTTGTTGTTGTTGTTGTTAGGTGCCGTCGAGTCAGTATCCAACTCATAGCGATCCTCTGTACAATAGGGGAAACACTATTGTCAGTGCTTCTCTACTGTTCATAGGGTTTTCAATGGCAGATTGATTTTTGGGAGGGGGTTGCCAGGTCCTTCTCCCAGCCTACAGCTTCTGGTGCTCCCAGGCGGTCTCCCATCCAGGTACTGATCAGGCCGGACCCTGCTTAGCTTCTGAGATCTGACAGGATCGGATGTCACAGGGCTACAGCTGCAGGCTTATATGTACATATATAATTTTAAATCTAGATTCTGTATATGAGAGCAAATAGCCTGCTTTTTACTTTCATAACAAAAATAGAGAGAGAGATAGAGAGACAGAGTATTCACATATGAGAGAAAACAGGCAATATTTGTCTTTCTGAGTTTGGCTTATTTCTCTTAAAATGATCTCTAGATCCATCTATTTTTCTGCAAATGACATAATTTTGTACTTCTTTATGGCTGAGTAAAGCTCTGTGGTATAAATATACCACATTTTCTCTACCTATTCAGCTGTTGACAGACATCTAAGTTGATTCTGTAACTTGGCTATTGCAAATAGTGCTGCAAGAAACATGGATGTGCAGGTATCTCTGTGGTATGTTGATTTAGATTCCTTCAGGTATCTACCCAGGAAAAGTATAGCTGGATCATATGGCAGTTCTATCCTTAGTTTTTTGAGGAACCATCATACTGATTTCCATAGTGGCTGCACTACCTTATATTCCCACTAGAAGTGTGTGAGGGTTCCTTTCTTCCTACCTGTCAGCATTTGTTGTTGTTCTTTTTATTGATGCTAGCCATTCTGACTGGGGTGAGATGGTATCTCAGTGCCATTTTGATTTGCATTTCCCTGATGGCTAAGGATGTCAAATACTTTTTCATATGTTTATTGGCCCTTTGTATTTCTTTTCTTTCTTTCTTTCTTTCTTTTTCTTTTCTTTTCTTTTTTTTTTTTTTTTTGCCCTTTTTTTTTTTTTTTTTTTTTTTTTTTTTTTTTGGCCCTTTGTATTTCTTTTGAAAATTGTTCAATTCATTTATCCATTTTTGTTCAAATGACTTTCTTTTTTGTTACTTAATTTTTTTACTTCTTTATGTATTCTAGATATTAATCCCTGTCTGATAGCTGGTAAAGATTTTCTCTCATCCTGTAGGGTATCTCATCATTCTGTTAATTGTCTCCTTTACTATGCACAATATTTTTAATGTCATGCACTCCCATTTGTCAACCCTTGCTATTATTTCCTGAGCTACTGGAGTCCTTTTCAAGAAAGTCCTTGGCTATGCCTATATCTTGAAGTGTTTCCCTATATTTTCTTCTACCAAGTCTCAGGTCTTACATTAAGGTCTTTGATACATTTTGAATTTAATTTTGTACAAGGTGAGAGATAGGGATCTATTTCCATTTTTCTACATGAGGACATGCAGTTTTCCCAGCACCATTTGTCTTTCTCTAACATATGTTTTTGGCACCCTTGTCAAACAACAAGTGGTTGTAGTTGTGTGGGTTTATTTCCAAATCCTCTATCCCATTCTACTGGTGTACATGTCTGTTTTTATGCCAGTGCCACACTGTTTGTGTTACTGTGACTCTGTAGTACAATTACAACTCAGATATTGTAATGCCTCCAGAATTGTTCTTTCTGCTCAGGATTCCTTTGACTATTTAGGATCTTTTGTGCCCTTGAATGAATTTTAGGATTGTTTTCTCTATTTCTGTGAGGAATGTGTCTTCATCCTCTTAATGGTCCCACCTCCATAAAGAATTTCTTTAGTTTTATGTATTTGGATTTATCTATCTTTTCCTTTGTAGCCTCTAGTTTTTAGTTTGTTTGTTTTTGTCTTTGCAGTACTGAGAGGTTGAACCCAGGACCTCACACATGCTAGACAAGTGCTCTACCACTAAGCTGCCCTTTGAGACATAGTCTCTCTAAGTTGTGCAGGCTGCCTCAAGTCTCAAACCTGAAATCCTCCTTCCTCAGCCTCCCAAGTACCTAGGATTATAGGCATACACCATATTGCTCAGCTTGGCCTCTTGGTTTTGTGACATAAAAACCCTTCTCCATTCTGAGATCCTAAAAGCATTCGCTATTTGTTTTCTTCTAGAATGTTCAAGAGTTCTTTTTTTTTTACATTCACTTATTTATAATTTTGTAGATGGCTAACCATTTATTCTAATATCATTTATTAAATGTCTGCAGCCAATACCATTGTGGTATCCAATCCTGTCAGATCTTGGAAGCTAAGCAGGGCCTGATTAATACTTGGATGGGAGGTTACCTGGGAACACCAGGTGCTGTAGGCTTGGGAGAAGGATCTGGAAGCCCACTTCCAAAAAATAATCAACCATTAAAAACCCACTTACATAGTGCGGGGCAGGACACAGTGTCAGGTAATGTTTTGTCTTTTGTACATCGGGTCACTATGAGTCACACCTAACTTGATGGCACCTAACAACAGCAACATTCATTAAATAGGTTACTCTCCTCTCTTTACTTGAGATTCCTAAATTTCCATATGTATTTATTTGGATCTAGTATGTTCCACTGGTTTATATGTCTATGAACCAGTACCACATGTTTTAATTAGTGAAGCTATCTACATATCTCAACATCTTGTAGGGTTTTTATCCCACCTTCTTATAACCCCACCATGGCTCTTCTCTTGCAGGGTTTTCCTGACTATTTTATTTGGGTCTGCACAAGTACTTTAGCTTATGTCTTTCCTCATCTCATCCTTTTCCACCAAATATTTCCATGCTGGCTTAGCTTATAACAGTCCTAAAATTCTACCATTAGTGTAGAAAGCAAGAGTCTATTACCTTGCACTATGAATGGGGACAGTCACCACATCTCTTAAGGTCTCAGTTTTCTTCTTAACACAATGGGAACAAAGATAAGAAGTTGTGCCCACATGTTCCCTACGGTTACTTTCATTTGTAAGGTTTGGAAGGGTTAAACCTCATGTTGGAGTCATCATTAGCAGTGTGCTCATTTCTCATAAAAATACTTGTTTTGTGACTTTATATTAGAAAAAAGTGGAATTTTTTTTCCTCATATGTCATAGTTTGGAGTAACTGAAATTACAAATAAATGACTCATTTCCTGTACAGATCAAATTCTGAAAAATAGAACTTTTGCTTGAATCATATTTTCAAAATGAACTTTTCTAAGTGCAACATAGCATGAAGCAAACAATCTGGCATAAGGAAAGTGCTAACAAAAAAAGTTTAAAGGCCAGGCACAGTAGTGCATGCCTGTAATCCCAGCAACTTGGAAGGCAGAGGCAGGAGGATCACAGGTTTAAGGTCAGGGGCAGCCTGCATAATTGAGCAAGACTCTGACTCAAAAAATGAGCAGGGGGTGCAGTTCAGTGGTAGAGCATTTGCAAAGTATGTGCAAGGCCCTGAGTTCAACCTCCAAGCACCACAGGAAAAAAGTTTCAGAAAGTCTGCTCCTATTTTTGTTTTGGATTTTGTTTTCTTCTTACCACTTCTATAAATTGCTAGCCTACCAAACATCGGAAGATCAAAGGCTCTAACTGCAGTTTTCCCCCACATGACTGAGTGGCTGCTGAGCACATTGATTACACATCACCGCTGAGTAACTGGACAGTGCTCCACTCTAAATTGCATGTCATGGATAAGAGTGAAAAAATAGACCAATAAAATCTTTAGTGGCTTGCACTGCTCTGAAAAGTACATTATTAAAAAATCTCACCAACAGGTTGGCATAATATCAATTTGTGCCACCAAATACTACTGCAATTAAACATTTGCTGGCTTCTGAACATTAACCTAAGCATCTAGGAACTAAGAAGCTGACAACCTCCTTTCTGTCAATCTCCATTCTATTCCTGACTATTTCATTAACAGATTTTTCCCTCTGCATTTTCCACAATGGCTGTGTGTTAGCTGGACTCTATCAGAATGGGGAGTATGCACCATAAAATTAGAAAAATAGTTTGTTTCAATGTAGTATTTTTACACTTTCTTCAGACTATTGCCTTACATTTTTAACCCCACTCCTGTAGAAAAATGAAGCATTTTTAAAGTGATTGACCTACATGAAACTCTCAGCTCAGCTCAAAAATTTCCTGTGGAAAAAAAAAGTTAAACGAAGATAGAAGAATCTGCATTTATTTCTGGAAGTCAGAAGTTACTTGGGTGCTAATCCTAATAGAAGCTACCTACAAATCCCTGGACATCAAAATATCCTTGACTGAGTTGACTTTTAATTTAGGAGTTTACCAGAGCCTGCAGCTATACTGCTGGAGTTTTTGATAGTGTCAGATTCCATAAATGAAGCATGGAAGACTTGGTTAGCAGCCTGGGTAGAATTCCAAAGAACGCCTAAGGGACATGGTAATTCAGTACTCAAGGTAGCCTTCATTTGTGCAAGCCAGTACTAAATCAGTGCCCCATAATGGTGTTAGAAGCACTGCAGTGAAGTCTCAAATTTTTGCTATCATCTCCTCACACTTATTTCCAAAGCTCTTTTCTCTGGCATATGCAGGGTAACTGCAAGGACACTAAGTTACAGCTGCCACATCAAATTTTCCTGCAAGAGGAGACAGTCTAGCGCTCCTCCACCTGCCAAGTTTTCCTTGAGCCCCTTCCTGATTAGAAAGAGGGGCTAGAGAGAAAAGAAATGCCAGGGAAAGGAGACATTAGAGCCAACTCACTTCTAGTGGAGATATGACAAAAATAATTAGAGAAATGAATAACAGACCATGACCATTACTTCTTTTCATATAATTCTAAAAGTGAGGAGGGAAGGAATTACTGAAGGCACGCAATCTAACCAATGCCTGCAGCTTTCGCTTGTCAGTAGGTGGAAGAGAAAACCTAGGAAACCTAGGAAAATTCAGGAACCTAGGAGAAACTAACCACAGCCATCCTCATTACAATTGTCATCATCTTATGAACGCCCACCTACTGAGCACTTCTACTGTTCCATGCACTATGCAGTCCTCACAACAAACTCATATCTGACAGGTATTATTGTCCCCTTTTGATAAAAGTAAGAAGTGAAGCTGAAAGAGCCAAAGGTGCTTACCCGGGGTTGCTCAGTTGCAAGCATGACAGCCCTCATTCAATCCTATGCCCATTGAACACCAAACCATAGGAAATGAGGTGGTAATATTATGCACACCTCAGTTGCAGCTGAGTTCCCAAAGGTCAGAAACAATGTTAGAGCCAAGCTGGTCCTAAAACCTAAGGTGAAATTCTTCAGCATCAATGTGAGCCTGCCAAAAATAGTATAAAACCAGTTCTGTTAGAGTAGCCTATCTCATACCTTAAGGGTTTAAAGAGCAAAGAGGTTAGAGAAAATGGTTCTTTTAGAGAGAATTGTTAGACTACTATGGCATTTATCCTCTCCTTTCCTTGGGAGCAAGAAAGCAAGTCCCCATTACTTTAAGCTAAGAGAGAAAAATTTCATGGAGACACCAGAAAAATTTTGCATGTGTCTCCTCTACTTTGAAAATAAAAACTAGTAGCTCATTCTGATGAGGGTACAAGAAAGGAAAAAGATTGCAGGTAGTCAAAGGGAGGTATATTAGTTCATTTTCTGTTGTTGTAACAAAACACCTGAAGCTGAGTGCTGTATAAAATAAAGGGATTTATTTAGTTCATATTTCTGGTGGATAGAGGGTCCAAACAGCATGGCACCAACATCCTGGTGAGGACTCTCTGGCTGCATCACAACACAGCAGAGAAAAGAAAAGGAAACCAGTCACATGCAGGAGGGGTTGGGCATGTGGTGTGAAATTGCCTTATAATAGCCCACTCTTAAGAGAACTAGCTCACTCCTGCAAGACCTACTCCTGTCCACAAGGCCAACAATAATCTCTTTCCAGTGAAGATATGACCCAAATACCTCCCACTAAGCCTTACCTCTTAAAGGCTCTGCCATCTCTCAATGCCACCATGTTGGGAACCCAATCTCCAGCATATGAACTTCTGCGGAGCAAATCATCTCCAAAGATAGCATGGAGCTAAGCTGGGAGTGAGTTGCTTCTCTATCAATGCAGATGTAGACTGTGCAGTGGGAGAGAGAAAATCTGTGGTCACTAAATGGATTTGTCTCTGGCCCACTTGGAGGGACAAAGGCCTCAAGAGCAGAAGGGTCTGTGCTTTGTAGAACCCCAGAAGCCAAAGGCAAGAGCAATGGGAGGTCGAGGGAGAGTAATGACTCCCAGATATTGCCACATCCTGGGAGCTGCAGGGAGAAAACCCTGACTGGAGAAACAAAAGCAGTGCTAACAAAAGCAGTACAGGTGCAAACTCCAGAGGGCACCAAACCTAGGTGCAGCCTCTTGGGCCACATAAAACTGACCCTTTGATCTGATTTGCTCTCCAAAGAGGTCAGAGGCAGCTGCTCTGCAGGGAGGAAAGATGTCCATCTACAAAGGCCGGAAGCTGGCCACAGCCACCTCTCCCCCTTCAGGCTCAAAGCCTGAAGCGGAACTGAACTGCAGAGGCTGAAGCTGAAACAAATGGAGAGATTTTACACAGCACAAGTCTAGACAGGAGAGATGTGATGGTTAAACCCAACTGGGATTTTAACGCTACAACAACAGGATTATGGATTTATCTAAGAGTAACTAAAAAAACTAGGAAACCTGCTTCAAACAGCAGAGATAGGGAAGAGTCACTGAGCCTGTATAACAGGCATTTCAAAAACAAAGTTATTTTCTGCTTCCTCCTCCAGAATCTGGCTCATGGATGTACAGCATATGCACATGCAATGCTGCCTCATGTACACTATGGAAATCTCTCCTCGTTGACCTGCTTTCTTGGAAAATTACATTTTTCTGTATTTTGTAATGTCATGAGTGCTGTGAATTGTTTATTCTATAATCCTTCCCCCTCAATACCTACCTAGCAACTCCACACCTATCTCAGCTTATAAGAAACGAGAAACTCCCAGTTATGCACCCTTGATGAATGTGTCATTTGGTACACTGTGTTTCAAATCACAAAACTTTGGCCTTGTTTTATTTATTGATTTTGTTGTTGTTGTTGTTGTTGTTGTTGAGAGTGTCTCGTCTGTAACCCACGTTGACCTCAAACTCACCACCCTCTTACCTTAGCCTCCTAGATGCTGGGATTACAGGCATATGTCACCACACCTGGCTGTTTTTCTTGATGTTGTCCTACTCATGCACTTTACCTTACTGATATTTTAAATCAATCTTTTGGTTGCTCAGCTGCAAGACATATGATTACTTTGGAAGACAACAGAAGAATTCATTAGGACTGAGTGCTTTGAGATCTCCCAAAGCAATTATCTCTTAAGCGATACTCGATACAAGCAATTGGGGCACGTAGTAGGAAGCAGTGTGCCTGTGGGGAGACTCTCACAGACAGTGCCTCTTCCAGTAGCAAGAGAGTAAGCTGAACACAGTTACAAGGTGGTAAAGTGAATGCTCCTCCATGTGAAACTACGTCATGCTAAATTGGAATTTGGGTTTTCTTTCCATGTGTTTTTAAAAGCATTGCACACACCATAAGCTTATAGATTTGAAACTATGTCTACATATGGTCTTAGTAATGTCAACATTTTTAATTGTTTAATTTCTAAAAATTGTGAATATGAGTATAACTTGCCTTCTAATTTGAACATGAAACTTTTAACAGCACCTAAATAAACATATTTTTTAAGCCAAATGTGGTGGCTCACATATGTAACCCCAGGCAGCAGAGGCAGGAGGATCATAGATTCAAGGCCAGAGGCTGCCTGCATAACTTAGCGAGACCTTGTCCAAGATAAAAAATGAAAAATGTGCTGGGGGTGCAGCTCAGTGGTAGAGCAATTGTAAAGTATGTGCCAGGCCCTAGGTTCAACCCTCAAGTACTGCAAAATCAATCGATCATAATTTTTATTAAATTTCATGTAACATGATCACTTACTATATAATGTTAAGTGAGAAAAGAGACACAAAACTGTACATGTAGCATGCATGTGTAATATAGTCTAGCCATGTCCCAGCTTGCAGTTCTCAAACATGTTGAGTTCAGGCACTCCAAAAATGCATGTGATCCCCAAGTCCTCTAGGCACCCAGGGACCTCTACCACATTACTGGGCCCTGGAGCAGATACTACCAATGCCTTGCAGTAGCTCATCAGGTCTGATAATTGCAGGGTACACTGCTTGACTCCCAATTGCCTGGGGGCTTTCTCTGGCATCCAGAAAGGCTGCTCTGCTCCTGCCTAAAGCAGTCTGGAAGTACTCAATAGTTAAAATCTGATTCCACCAGATTCCTTCCATTTGGGAGAGGTCAGCAATTTATGCTCATTGAGATTGATAACTATTGCAAGCATGGATTTGCCTTTCCTGCTTAGATCATCTCTGCCAATACCGCTATCCAGGAGCTGACAAAGTATCTGGCTTACTGTAGCATGATTCTGTATAACACTGCTTAGGCACTTCATGGTGACAGAGGTGTCACAATGAGTCCATGGCCATGAGATCCACTGATCCTACCACATTCTGCACCCCAGAAGCTCATAAGATATTTGAACAGCATCTCAAAGATAGAGGGAAGATGTCAGCCAAGGAGTATTGTCTATAAGGTTGGATTACAGAACATAACTAGAATTAATGGCTATTATCTGTTGCTCTGTCTTAATGCCTAGAATTGAGCAGGGTCTGGGACCCAAGGGAGAGTGTGACTGGCCTCTCTCACCATTAATCTCAGTAGATTATTTGAAGAATTTGTGCTTCCTGCTTCTGAAAATTCAGGCTCAGTTGAACTAGAGATCCTGGTTCCTACGTGAGTGGAAATACCATAAGAGATAGAGTCCACTAAGCTGGGATTTAGCTCAGTTGGCAGAGCACCGCTCTTCAGTCTCTGAGGTCCTGAGTTTGATTCCCAGCACCACAAAAAGGCAACCCACTCCTGAAGCAATCCCAAAACAATCAGCCATTGAAAACCCTATGAGGGTCGCTATGAGTCAGACACGACTTGATGGCACCCAACAACAACAACAAGAGTCCACTACACATAAAGCTATGGTGGCTTCCCAATCATTTTTATTCTTCATGCTAACAGACTAGAAAATAAAAGGAGTTATTCTGGTGTCAAGAGTATCTGACCCACATGAGGAGATAGAATTTCTTATACTATTGTAACATTGGCAGGAGAAAGTATGTGTGGAACTCAGGGGATTTAGAAAGCAGCTACTGAACAAAGAAAAAAAAATGTGGGTGAATGTGTGTGTGTCAAGGTGACCACCACCTCAATGGCAGAGTGCAATGAACTTCCTGTGGGGTAAGTGGATCTGAGCAGTGCAATGATCCAAATGTAGCAGATTTGCCAGCACATACACTCTCACTTATATACTCTCACACATGTATTCTCACTCATATACTCTCACATATAATCTCATTCACATTCTCTCACATATACTCTCACTCATATACTCTCACAAATATACTCTCCTCATATACTCTCACTCATATATTTTCACACATATACTCACTCATATGCTCTCTTCATATACTCTCATACATATACTCTCACTCATATAACCTCACCCATATACTCTCACACATATACTCTCATACATATATTCTCACTCATATGCTCTCATTCATATGCTCTCAGACTGTACCACTACAGTGCACAAAGCTGACTTCCTAATGTCTATTGGCTTTCTCTGGTGGCCTCAGCCACATGACAGATCAGATGTGCTAGAGAATAAAAGGCTCCTAAGAGCAACATTCAACCAATGACTGAAAGGAATAGGTGGTAAAATACAATATTCATTTTCACCCTGGGGAGAAAACTCAGAGGCTCATGTTCCACACAGTGTCCTAGAATTCCTCAGTGAGCTCCAATTGTGTATGGGCATTTGCTTGATTTTGAGCCTTTCCTGCTGGCATCCCTCCCCTGGTCCACCTTCCCACCCTGTTAAAAGAATATCATATGATTATCCCCAAATAACTTACTTGAACCCTAATCTCTGTCTCAGGATTAACTTCTAGGAGAAACCCAATTAACAAAAGTTCCCATGCCATTCTTAGAGGGATGACTCCCTAGGGGACACTCAAACAAGGACCAAGTAAAGTTTTGTAGCACAGACAAAATTGTTTCCATTGGTCAGTCAATGAGTCATCTCCTAGATAGAGACAGAACACAGATCCCTCCGTGGTCCAACTGGTCCCTTGTTGGGGTATGTGAGAGCCAGGGGAAGCTGATTGCCAATGCGCAGGGAATCAACTCCAAAGCGTTTCCTATTAATTAAATACAAAGTCCCTTTGTCAACTCCACTCACTTGGCTCTTCCCAGGAATTGAACTGTCTTCTCTCCTGTACAAACTTTCTGCACTCAGCTCCCATCTTACCAAGTACCCTTCTAAGACTCTTCCCATTCTCTGTCCTCACCCATGCTCCATGCTCCCCTCCCATCCTGTTCTCTTCCATCTTCCTTCAGCACCACTCCTCAGAGCTTTGTTGTTAGGTGCTACTGAGTTGTGTCGGACTCATGGCGACCCTCAGAGGGTTTTCAATGGTTGATTGCTTCAAGATTGCTTTGGGAGTGCATTGCCATGTACTTCTCCCTTTTTTGTGGTGCTGGGGATAAACCGAGGGCCTCAATGCAGAGCAGCACTGTACCATCTGTGCTAAGCCCCAGCCCTTTCTCAGAGATTAGTCTCCTCTCATTCATTTGTAATAGACCGAGGAAGCCCCACTAAACTCACAATACATACCTTTAACAATTTAAAAAAAAGCTTCCCTTTTTTTGAGTACAGAAAAAATTCATTTTCAACCCCTTCCAGAAGATAAGAAAAAATATATGTATATTATCTTTCATTAACAGCAAATCAAATAAAAAAGTTAAAGCAATTTAAATTGTCACATTATATTACACATGTGGAAACTAAATATATAAAAATATTAATAGGATTTATTTCTTGATGGTAAGCTTATAGGGGAAGGGTGATTTCCCTATTCTCTTCTGTTTTCCTAGACTTCTAATACTTCACAAACCATCTCAAGACAATATAACTCTGCACATCATTCCAGAATCCATAGATTATAGAGCAGTTTCAGGACACTAAATCTATTTTTTCAAGTGTTTTGCCTATAACAGGAGCAAGAAACTGATAGATCCTTGCCCACTTCAATTTCAATTTATTTCCTGATGATAGTGCTTCAAATTTAAAACATGTGCATGCAAGTAAAAACAACTCAGATTCTGTGAATTAGAGCACCACTTATTTACAGAAATAATGAAACTGAATATTTTCTTTCATGTATATATGGGTACATATCCAAAAAATCTATATCTAATCTAATGAATACTAAATCTATTCACAATAAAAATTACTAACTTGTCAACTATAAAAAAATACAGCTTCAGTTTAAAAATAAATTAAGCTGTATGACAGCTGATTCTGTCTAAGCATAAAGGACCTTCTAGTAGACCACCATTTGTTCTCTTATAGAATTCTTCATAAAATAGCTAAAGATCATCTGGTCTTAGAAGAGTAATAAAAAGATAGATGATATCCTTCAAGACAGGCAAGGGAATCTGTCTGAGCTGCTTTTTTCTCTTCTCAAGAACATACCAGAAAATAGCTCTTAGGCACAGAATGAACTTCCATGAAATCTCATCTATTTAAATCCAGCTATAAGGAAAGATCTAGAAGAGAACATGTAAAATTAGAAAACTTTTTACTCTATTCTTGATTAAGAATAGAGTATTCCTTCCCTAGAGCTATCTGGAGCCATTCAACAAAGAATGTAAGGAAATAAAAATTCAAAAGACTATGTCCAGTAATAGAAAGTAAAATTAAGTTTAAAGTAAGTTCAGTCACCATAGCTCACAGTCACTAAGACGGACTATTTGAACAACAGCAAACAACCATTCTGGAATAAACTGCTAATTACATATCAAGTTGTTGTTGTTGTTAGGTGCTGTCGAGTCAGGTATCCGACTCATAGCGACCCTCTGTACAACAGGGGAAACACTATTGTCAGTGCTTCTCTGCTGTTCATAGGGTTTTCAATGGCAGATTGATTTTTGGGAGGGGGTTGCCGGGTCCTTCTCCCAAACATATCAAGTATTAGGCTGAATCACATGAAATTGAAATTACGAGTGTATGAACATTTTTTACAAAACAACAACTTCACATAGTTCATCCTAATATTTTCTCTTGTACTTGTACAACTTCAAAAATTACAGATGTAATGGGAAACTGTATGCAAAAAAAATGCATGCAAAAAATTCATGAAAAAATGATCACAATATTTAATGATCTCAACTTCATAAATGTTAAGCTGGCAGGGGGAAGAAGGACTCAGTGGAAGCTGATATTCAGTTTTCAGTTCATGTTCAGTTCCACATGGGCAAAGACCTGAGCATCCTCACCCAGCAAGGTGGGGATCACACCAGGGCCTTTACAAACTGGGCAAGCACTGTACCTCTAAGCTATATCCCCAGCTCCAGCCTCAAGTTTTTATCTGAGGTTTTCATATACTATAGATGATTAATCAGAAAACTGGAATTTAAAATGAATTTTCTTAACAGAAAACAGTTTGTAGTGTCCTCAAAAAATTAAAAATAGAACCACCACATTATCCAGTGATCTCACTTCTAGAAATATATGCAAAGGAAAGCAAATCAGTATGTCGAACAGATATCTGCACTCTCATGTTTCCTGTAGCATTGTTCTCAACAGCTAAGATATAGAATCAACAAAAAATCCAATGAGTGAATGGATTAAAAAAATTGAGTAGATATGCACAACGGAATACTAGTCAGCCATTTAAAAAGAATGAATCCTGTCATTTGCAACACCATGCATGAACCCAGAAGACTTAATGTGAGGGAAATAAGTCAGGCACAGAAAGACAAATACCACATGATTTTATTCATATGTAGAATCTAAAAAATTTGATCTCATAGAAGTAGAACAGAATGGTGATTACCAGGGGCTGGAGTGGTTGGGGGACGGGGTGGGGCTGGGAAGATGTTTATCAAAAGATAAGAAATTTCAATTAGACAAGAGGAATACATTTTAGAGATTGATACTGTGTAATATGATAACTATAGGTTAAGATATAATCATTCATCCCTTAAAGACAGGGATATAGTCTGAGAAATAACATGATTAGGTGACTTTGTGGTTGTGCAAGTGTCATAGGTTGTACTTACACAAACTGACATGACAGTGACACTAGTAGGCTATATATTCTTATGAGGCCACTATCTAGATGCAGTCATCATTAATCAAAACATTGTTATGCCACACATAGCTATTATAGTATTCCTAAAAAATGCTGAGAGTGGATGTAAAGTATTTTCACCACAAAAATTATAACTATATGAGGTGATATACATGGGTTAATTAGCTTCATTTACTCATTCCACAATGTACTCATACTTCAAAACATCATGTTGCACTATGCATCATGATCGAAAAACATGGTGAATGTTTAAATTTTTTTTAAGAACTATTACAGTAAAAGACACACTGCCATTAATCCCCCTCAAAATGCTCCCCTGGCTTCAAACACTCTTATCCCACCATTCTTGTCACTTTCTGAAGAAGTTCTGGAAGTCCTCTCTCATGAGTGCCTTTAGTTTCATCCTCTGTCATTGACACATTGATTCCAGTATGGCAATTTCTGTCAAATAAAAACATAATGGTGTGTCCTCATCCACCTTATTCCATGCCACTGTGCAGTTTCTGACACTGCTGCAAAGTCAAACTGACCATGAAAGATAAAATGTTTTGAATCGATTCAGGACATCGAGGTGGCCACACGGGGCAAACTAAAGACCCTCATAGAAGAGGCCTTCCAGAACCTCTTCAGAAAGTGGCAAGAATGATGGGATGAATGTGCTCAAAGCTAAGGGAAATATTTTGAGGGGGATATTAATGGCAATATGTCTTTTACTGTAATAATTTTTTAAATGTAAGTATTCATCATATTTTTCTATCATACTTCATATACAATTTCATCTGTTAATATACAAAAATGGTCTTTTTCCTGAAACTACTTGTATTAATTATTCTACTATTCTCAGTCTGATATCCTTAATCCAGAGCATCATAGCTAAACAAACAGAAGGAAAATATTACTGTCTTTGAGAAATTCTCCAACGATGTGCCCTTCACAACACTTTTTCAAGTGGCATGTTAACAGAATAGTGGAAATTATAATGCAAAGATAGTTAAAAGGGAAAGGCACTGAATAAGCCAGATCCTTAAGACATTTTCTTTCCATCTTTTTCTTTTCTTTCCTTTTCTTTTTTTTTTTTTTTTTTTTTTTTTTTTTTTTTTTTTTTTTTTTTTTTTTTTTTTTTTTTCTTTTCTTTTCTTTTCTTTTGCCATACTTGGGGGTTGAACCCAGGGCTTCACACATACTTTGCAAGTGCTCTACAATGGAGCTGCACCCCCAACCCCTTTTTATTTTTTATTTTGAGACAGGATCTCTCTAAGTTACAGATGCTGTCTCTGGCCTCAGACTCATGATCTTCCTTCCTCTGCCTCCTAAGTCACTGGGATTACAAGTGTATGCCACTGCACCTATCAAGACACATTTTCTTTGCTCTCCTGTCAACAAGGGACAGCACAATCCTGCCTGACTGCCCTGTGCTGGCTCCACTCCCACCATATCTCCTCCTGCTATTAGGATATGGTTTCATCTCTGTCTTAGACCATGGGGATCTTTGAACTTAGAACACCCTTCAGGAGTATTTTAAGGGGGTCATTATTTATTCCTCTCTTCCTGAAATACTCTCTTCTCTTGGAAACCACTGCATGAACTCACTTGGATTTCTTTCTACCTCTCTGGACCTTTCCAAATTCTCAAACAAATTTCTCTTTCTCTGCCCAGTCTCTGAAGCTGGAAGTTCCTCGGGATTTACTCTTGGCTTCTTCTCTTTTCCTCTTTTCTCTCCCTTACATCGTTCATGCCACTGGCATTAAATAGCATCTATGTGGTGACAATTCACAAATTACTGTTTCCAGCCAAGATCTCTTTTCTGAGAACCAGATCCACATATCCAACTGTGTACTTGACATTTCTACTTGGATCTCCCTCCCTCACCAGTAAAATGAGAAGCCGAGCTCTTAATTTTTCTCCTGAAAAGACATTCTTATCCTGTATTCTTCATCTCAGTAAATGGGACCACAATCTCATCAGTTGCCAAAATTAGAAACCTACTTATGCCTGCAGCCGTACCACTGTGGCATTTGATCTGTCAGATCTCAGAAGCTAAGCAGGGTTGGGTCTGATTAGTAGTTGGATGGGAGACCACCTGAGAACACCAGGTGCTGTAGGCTTGGGAGAAGAACCTGACAACCTACTCCTAAAAATCAATCAGCCATTGAAAACCCTATGAATAGCAGACAAGCACTGACAGTAGTGTTTCATCCATTGCACATAGGGTCACTATGAGTTGGACACCGACTCAATGGCACCTAACAACAACAGAAGTCATTTGTGACTACTTCCTTTCTTAAACGTGCCATGGCCATCAGTATTCCTGTCAATCCAATGTATAACACATGTCTAAACTTTATGTACCTCTTCCATTGTATACTGCCATTGTTCAGCCATGCTACCCTCCTGTCTCATCTGTACTATCACAGTAATACCACCTACAAATTTGGTGTCCACAAAACTGAAAAAAAAACAAACATTTAATGTACCTCAGGAGAACAGCATTGCCTAGTGTGTATGAGGCCCTGAGTTCAATCCCTAGCACATTAAACAAACAGACACACAAACCACATGAAATCAATGCCAAGAGTAAGATTTTTTGAAAGCTCTTAGACTATAACCCAAGAGTCTGTGTGATTTTGGTCTATTCTCTGTCCTTCTCTCCAGCTCCATCTTGGGCCACTTTCTGCCATTCTTGGCTGAGCCCTCCCCCACTGGGATCTGACCTGCTCTTCCATTGTCTCTACTTCTCCCCTTGCTGATCTGCATTCATACTTTCTCCTTGTTGTTAGGAGCCATCCAGTAGGTGTCCAACTCATAGCAGCCCTATGTACAACAGGAGATACAGTATTGTCAGTGCTTGTCTGCTATTCACAGGGCTTTCAATGACTGTTTTGGGAGTGGGTTGCCAGGTCCTTCTCCCAAGCCAACAGCACCAGGTGTTCCCAGGCAGTCTCCCATCCAAGTGCTAACCAGGCCTGATCCTGCTTAGCTTCTGAGATCTGATGGGATTGAACGCCATAGTGGTATGGCTGCAGGCTACATACTTTCTTAGGCTTCTGCTTAAATGTCACTTCTCTGGGAGGATTTTGTTTTCCTCATCCTTCAAACCAAATTAGGTGCCCCTCATTAGTTTTTCTCATAATAACCTCCATTTTTCCTTTAAAGGGCTTATCACAATTTTATTTTGACTTGTGTGCCTTTAATGCCTTTCTCTCCCACTAGTCTATAAATGTCTTGAACCAAAGCATCTATTTTGTTCACCAGTATACCCAGAGCCTGGCAGACTGCATAAAACTTAACTACCATTTGATAAATATTTGGGGAATCCTATTTAGCTCTTGGCATTAATAATATATTTTCCTACACAATAGCTGTGTTAGAAAAGAAAAATGCCAAACTTCTTTTTTTTTGTTTGGAATTGGGTCAATTTAATTTGATACCATGGTTTGCTTCTTGCTGATCAGAAGCTCTATTTAGCCTTTACAAATAATGAATTTTAAGAGGAAATGTATTTATTCCTCATCATGATTTATTTATCATGAATGCAGTTTGGGAAATAAAAGTCATTCAAATATCCACTAAGAAAACAATAAGAAAATGGGAGTCTTGGCAACTTAAGTTGAGAATTGACCTGCAGCTCAAGATAGTAGATTACAGCCATGTGCCGTGGCACACACCTATATTCCAGTGACTCGGGAGATGGAGGCAGGAGGATCGTGAGTTCAAGACCAGAGGCAGCCTGTGCAACTTAGCAAGACCCTGCCTTAAAATAAAAAATGAATAAAGGAGCTGGAGGTGCAGCTCAGTGGTAGAGCCCCTGTCTAGCATGCATGAGGCCCCAGGTTCAATCCTCCAGTACTGAAAACAAACAACAAAAAAAGGTGATTCCATACATACACTTACAACCCCCCCTACAAAGAGCCAATTAAAATGGCAATAATTTAGAACAATAACAGAATAAATTCATAGCAGCCCCAAGAGGAAGGAGTTATTAACATATCCAGGATTTGGACGAGTTATGGAATATAGAAAGCAGGCAGAATTGTGCAGATGGAGATGGGGAGGGGCAGCAGGGGAGGACTACAGGCAAGATTGTGCAGAAGCAGAGCCGGGGGTGGAGCTCAGTAGTATAGTGCTTGCATAGGACAGAGAGAGAAAGGGGAAAGAAATGTGCAGAGCCAGAGCTGCAGAACACAGAGGCAGGGCTACAGGGAAGGTAAAAGCCTTTTGTGTGTGTGTGTCACGCAGCTCTGGAGAAGCTGATTGAACACTTGGAATCGGAGTGGGACAGGGGCAGAAATGAGGTGATCTGTCAAAGGACTGTCTACAGAGCAGCTGCACCTGTCAGCCCCACCCACACCGCCTCGCCTCCACTCCTCTGTGTGTGTGGAGTGACTGGCAGCAGGAACATTGTCCCCCTGACTAAAATCAAAGAAATATTCTCTAAACAAACTGAACAATATGGCTGGGTAGGTTTGGGTTCCTCATATGAATGTGGATAGCACAGAATTAATCACTTATTTAATCAGCAGGGAAATAAGCCTGCTTGGCTATACATATATATATATATATATATATATATATATATATATTCCCAGCTCACACACTCCCAGCTGGCAAACCTACCCACATACTGTACACTCCAAGTTGGCCTTCCAATTTAGGGGAAAATCTTGTGAGGAAACAGCTCTAGACAATAAACCGGCCACCTAGATCTATCAATCAAATCCTTCATTTGGTGCTGATCATGTGCAATGCACAAGTTATATGGTATTACATTAAAGGTTGTATAAATATTTTTGGAATGGCTAAGAAAATTAATGAAAGACAAATTATATGCTTCAAAAAACTTGTTACCTAGTAAAAGGCTTATTGTCCTCATTCTTCTGAAACTTTCTTTGGCAGTCTTTAAAACAGGAAGTGTTCGCATTTTACCACAAGCTATGTCATTTGTTGCATGAACACAACACACTCAAATGGCATTGCTTATTCTTTTCCCATCTGGAATTCCCTTTTCTAAACTTCCAAATCTTGTCCATCTTTGAAAGCAATTTTAAAGTTGCCTTCTTCATGAAGCATTCTTTGATTTCTCTAGCCCACATTAATTTCTCTTTATTTTTACAGAACTTAGAGTCTATATTAAAAAAAATTGCTCATATATTTGAATGATTAATACATATTATGTCTATTTAACAAGGCTATAAATGCTTTTAAAAGTCTAGAGAATTTTTAACTTAAACTTCTCTATGTCAGCTACATATGCCACAAGGCTGAGTATACGTATGTGATCAATGAACAACTGAATGACAGTCAGGTTGAATATACATCAGATGGGAGATAAAAGACAGGCTATAAGATGCTCCAAAGATCCAAATTAGGTATAATCTTTCAAAATAGTCAACTGAGTCTACAAGAAAGACTTTTAAGTGGGTTCACATACATAATACACAATATTCCATCACTTATTTTGCTCCTATTTCCTCACATAAAATGATGGGGAAAAATTGATTGATGGTAGTAACTTACAATTCCCCCACGTGTCTTTCAGCTTGTCGAGCTGTGATGACTTGCGTTTTGCTATAATGCTGAAAGCTATGCCACTGGTATTTCAGAAAGCAGCAGGGCCATACATGGTGGACAGGTTTCAGCTGAGTGTCCAGACTAAGTAAGGCTAGGAAGACGGACCCAACAGCCCACTCTGAAAACAATTAGTCATTGAAAATCCTATGAAGAGCAGAGAAGCACTGTCAAATATAGTGCCAGAAAATGAGCCCCTCGGGATGGAAGGCATTCAAGAAATGACTAGGGAAGAGTTGCCTCCTCAAAGAAGAGTCAACCTTAATGACAAGAATAAAGTAAAGCCTCTAGAACCTCCACTTGCTGATGTGGAATAAACCAAAATGGGAAGAAACACAGTGACTGCAACAATGGACTCAAACATGAAAGAAAAATTGTGTGTGTGGCACAGTAGCAAGTAGTGTTTTGTTCTGCTGTACATAGGGTCACTATGAGTCAGATCTGACTCCATGGCACCTAACAACTCAACTCAACAAGTGAGTTAGATAGGAGCAAGAAGTTCTGGTGTGATATTGCACATTAGGGTGATTTTTGACAATAATAATGTATTAACATTTCAAAAAGAAGAAAGGGTTTTGAAAGGTATCATAAAGAAATGGTAAGTGTTTGAGGAGACAGATATGTTTAACCTGATTGAAATATTATACCTCATGCACATGTGTTGAAGCAATACCTGGTACTCCACTGCCATGTATAATTTTCATGTTTTTCTGTAGCAATTCTAACTAAATTTTAGAAATAAAAATGATACATATGCAGAATGGGGGAAGGCACTTTCGACAAGATACTGAGTGTTTAAGAATATGAGTTTTGGTGTTAGATTTGGATTTGAATCTCAACTCTTACCAGTACGAGTTGGGATTCAAATCTTTCTTCTAATTTTGAAATTTTTAATCCCTCAAAAATATGAATGAAAAGTACAGTGAGCACAATGTTATGATATAGAGGTATAGATAAAGGGGCACCCACTCTGCCTATTAGTCAAACTATCTGGAAATAGACTGTAGAGCTAATAATACTGAGGCACATACCTGTGTCACCTTGAACAAGTTGCTTCAAACCGAAGTCGTGGTTTCCTTATATGTAAAAATGGGGAAGTGAATAAGGATTACGTTCTTCATAGAATTACCGTGAAGGGCGCTTTTTTATTAGAGACGTGACATGGAGCTGTTGCTATTATTATTATAAAATCTGTGCTTTTCCTATTACAATGCAGCACTTAACATACCTGTTAGAATTGTTCATTTAATCACTTTAGACTCCATGAAGGTGAAGCTGTGATAACTTAATCACCATTGTATCCAAAAAGGATGCGATAGGTCTTAGAGCCACAATTAAAAGGCAAGACTTTAATCCCTACCTATAAGGCCTATTGTAGTTTCCTTGTTGTATGCTTAAAGAGTAATCCATTTTAAGGGTTGTTGTTGTCGTTAGGTGCTGTCGAGTCAGTATCCGACTCATAGCGACCCTCGTAGGGTTTTCAATGTCTGACTGTTTCGGGATTGCCTTGGGAGTGGATTGCCAGGCCCTTCTCCCATTTTTGTGGTGCTGGGAATTGAACTCAGGACCTCAGAGACTGCAGTGCAGCGCTCTACCAACTGAGCTAAATCCCAGCCCATTTTAAGGATTAGTAATAGGTAATTTGTATTCACTACACAAAATATGTTTTAAAGGACAAAAAAGAAGAAAGTATAACTCACATATAATCCCACCACCCACAAATAAATGCTCACTGTTAATATTTCTATAAATTCTTTCAAATGTTATTAGTATGCAGGCTTTATAAGCGTATCTACATCTGTGCTTATTAAGCAGGTCTTATTCAGTCAAAGCCTGCAGCTGGACCACTGTAGCATCTGATGCCACCAGATCTCAGAAGCTAAGCAGGGTTGGCCCTGGTTAGTAGTTGGATGGGAGACCACCTGAGAACACCAGATGCTGTAGGCTTGGGAGAAGGACCCAGCAACCCACTCCCAAAAAACAATGAGCCATTCCCTTATGAATAGCAGAGAAGCACAACAATAGTGTTTCATCTATTGTATGTAGGGTCATTATGAGTCAGACAACAACTCAACAGCACCTAACAAAAACAACAGTCCATTGAAAGCCACAAAATACAAATCAAATACCCTTTGCCCTTCACTTATCCTAAAATGTGAAGCTTAGTTGCTAAATTGTAAGCAAACTACAAGGAGAGGACATATGCGTCATTTGCCTGAGAATTCCTTGGGACCTAGCACAAATAGTTATATAACTGGCACCCTCAAACAAAAATCAGAACTATTAATACGTTAAAAAGAATTACAGAGTGATGCCGAGCACTTTGGAAAGACAATTTCTTGAAAGTTGTGCCATAATCCTTCTTATGAACTAAGACTTTGATCTATTTTGAGGATTTGTTTCTTTTGAGAGAAAGAAAACCTGTAAAACTTGGACTCCTAGGTTATTATACCAATAAATTGTTTCATTTGGATTTTTATGTAAATGGAACCTAACAACAACAACAAAAACAAAAGGCAGTTATCTTAACATACAAGCTGTACCAACCTGAAGCAGCCCAGAGGTGATTAATATAAAAGTTAAGTTCAGTCAAAAGATTTTTATATTTAAAGTTGATGCAGCCTGGTGCAGTGGCACACATCTGTAAATTCAGTGACTCAGGAGCCAGAAGCAGGAGGATCTTGGAGACCAGAGGCAGCCTGTGTAACTCTGTCTCAAGATTAAAAATAAATAAATAAAAGAGGGCTGGTGGTGCAGTTCAGTGGTAGAGCACTTGCAAAGTATGCTCAAAGCCCTGGGTTCAGCCCTCAAGTACAAAGAAAGAAAAAGATAGAAATAATGAAAGAAAGAAAAAAAGAAAGAAAGAAAGAAAGAAAGAAAGACAGAAAGAAAGAAAGAAAAGAAGGAAAGAAAGGGAGAGAGACAAAAAGTTAGTTGATGAAGGTGATTACTATAGAGGCACTGGTGACACTGTAAATCTTTCAGTTGTAAAGTATTTTACTGACATAGTCAACCTGCCATTTAATATGAACTGGTTTGATTCCTGGAAAGATGCTCCCTTTGCATTTATTCAGCCATGTAGCCCCGGGGCCATCTCCAAGGACAGGGCCCCTCCTCCCCAGGTTGGCCTCAGAGCTGATCTGTACTCTAGAACTTTTGCAGTTTATTGGGTAGCTGATGCCTTGGAGATATACCTATTTTCATTTCTTCTTTTTAGAGAAGTAGTCCAAGTCTTCGTATGATCTTCTGTTTAATCCAATAATCCTCCCTATCTTCCTACTTCCACATGTTCTTTTTCCTCCTTTTTGTTATCTATATATCATTTTATCTAATATGTACTTACCCACATGTTCTGCTTGTTTGTGGGATACCTGGTATCCAATTCTTTCTGTATCTACTTTGTGTGTGTGTGTGTGTGTGTAGCAGAGAAATTGAGAGAAAGAGAGGGGAGACAGATTACTCTCTAAAAGGATTAAAAATAATAATACTACAGTACAGCAAATACACAAGACAGTGAGAGAAGAATCAAGCCTTAATACAGGAAACCACCAAATCACAAGATGAAGAACAAGAGAGGAATAAATTAACAAAGGGTATATAAAACAACCAGAGCAAAATTAATAAAATGACAGGAGAATGTTTTGCTTCAGTTTAAACCTTGAATGTCAACCAATTAAATTCCCCCACTTAAAAGACACAGAGTGGCTGAATGGATTGAGAATCAGACCCAATGATATGCTGTCTATAAGAAACTTATTTCAGCAGTAAAGGCACACATACACTGAAAGTAAAGGGATAGCTACACAAATGAATACCAAAAGTGACCAGGAGTAGGTCTATTTATATAAAATAAAAGAGCAGTTTCAGGTCTTGTACTAGAATTTTAAATTGCTTAGACCTGAAAACATGGTGCATCTAACATATCTTTATATTAAAATCTGACAGCAAAATTATTGATCATACTTTTGATTATGTAATAGATCATATATATCTTTGTTACTTTCATTAATGTAAATATTTAAATTATGTAATATATTGTACTTATATTTAATACTTATATTTAGTGTGCACAATAACCATATGGTTCATAATTTATCTCAGTTCATCTTCCCCACTAACCTATAAGATATATGCTATTAATTCCAAGCTATTTTTATAAATGAGATGAAGGCTGAACAAGGTTAAACATCTTCCTCTAAATCACAAGGTTAACAAAAAGAACATTGTCTATTAATAGCTTGAGTGATATGACTTTTTTAATGAACATGGTGAAAATACTGTTTTTACATGAAAAATTCAAAGGTAATCATGCAATGCCAACAGTAGATGAAGTCAAATGAAAATTTCTAGGTTCTAGATCATTTCAGCCTTAGTCTGTTTTATGCAGCTATATCAGAATACCTGAGACTAGGTCATTTATAAACATCAAAGATTTTTATTTCCTACAGTTCTAGAAGTAGCAGAGTCTAAGATCAAGGAGCTGACATCTATTGAGGGGATTTGTGCTGAGTCATCCCATGGTGGAAGGTGGAAGGGCAAGATAGCACACACAGATCACAAAAACAGAGCTAAATGCACTTTTATAACAAACTCACCCTCACAATAATGACACAAATCCATCCTGAGGACAGAGCCCTCACGATCTAATCACCTCTTTAAGGTTCACCTCTCAGCTTTGGTACACTGAGGATTAAGTTTCTAATACAGGAACTTTGGTGGACACATTCAAGCCACAGAAATATGTATATATATTTTGTGGTACTGGAGGTTGAACTGAGGGCTTCGCGCTTGTATGCTTTGGAAGTGCTGGACCACTGAGCAGCACCCCCAGCTCATTTTTTCAGTTTTTGAGATAGGGTCTCACTAAGTTACGCAGACTGCCCCTGGTCTCAAACTTGCGATCCTCCTGCCTCCGCCTCCCAGCTGCTGGGATTACAGGCATGAACCACCACGCCTGGTAAACAACAGAAATTTCTAAAAACTTCCTCCTCATCAACCTTTTCCCAAAGTTCCAGAAATATTAAAATTAGCTTCCATATATTTCTCCACCTATGTGTTCCTCAAATTCTGCTCTCATAAGTGGAGAATTCTAATGAAATGGGAGACCTAGAAAAATCAGGCAGAAGTAAAAATGCAGGGCAACAACTCCAGAATTTGCTTGGAGGAGCAGAGTCATCAGTCTACCTTTTATTAGCAGATAAGATTCCTATCCCAACTGGCTCACACCTGTAATCTCAGCAACTTGGGAGTCAGAGGCAGGAGCATCTCAAGTTCAAGGCCAGAGGCAACCTGTATAATTTAGCAAGACCCCATCTCAACATAAAAATAAAAAATGGATTGGGGTGCAGCCTAGTGGTAGAGAACTTGCAAAGTATATGTGAGGTCCTGGGTTCAATACTCAAGTACAGGAAAAGGGAAAAAAAAAAAAGATATCTTTCACTATTGATTTTGCAGTTTCAGAAAATTGTGAGGAAAGAATGGGGCTCTATTCATAGAGAAGTGAATAAAATACCAGTCTAAGACTCTCAGACAAGTGACAGATAACTTGCATGTGGTCCAGCATGCATCATGCAATAGATTGCTATCTGAAATTGGGCAATAAGTTGTATTTTTAAAGGAGATGAATTTGTATTGAATTGTCAGATACATCACTAACCAAAATAGCTGGTTTCAATAAACAGGATTTGATGCAGGATCATCTGCACATTTATTTTCATCTATGTTTCAAAGGTTACAGTCCTGCTAAATAATATATCTCACCACAAATACCAATGTTAATGTGATTCTTTCCTTCTGGGGTGACCTGACCCAAGTATCACACAAAAAACACACCATTGAGCACTAAAAATAAATCCAGCATGAGGCTGAGTCTTTCCCTTTCATCTTCAACATTGGGATATCATTACAATTTTAATGATCTGCCTAAAATTTTTCATATACTTGGCTTCTTTTGAAGGAAGGACAAGAAACCTATTGAAACACACTAATCTCCTTGAAATGTCTATGGCTACAGCACAGTGGAAATATACTCTTTGCTTTAAAGAAAATAAAAAGGAGGAATAAAGTAATCATAAATGTATCACTTTGATCTGTAATAATATACTCCTTTTCCTTTACAGAGAACAGGTATTTGGGTTCTAATAATGTATTTTTATTAATACAGTATTCCTTTAAAGTGCTCAGGGCATCAAGAATGCCCACCAAAAAAATCTTCCCTCTAAATATTATTTATGCTTTAGGACTTTTATAGGCAATCCAGTGCAATCATTTGATTTCCAGGTATCTGACCAAGCTGCTATCATTTCTTCCCAAGGGAAAACTTGTTGTTGTTGTTGTTGTTAGGTGCCGTCGAGTCGGTATCCAACTCATAGCGACCCTCATAGGGTTTTCAATGGCTGAGTGCTTTGGGATTGCCTTGGGAGTGGATTGCCAGCCCCTTCTCCCATTTTTGTGGTGCTGGGAATTGAACTCAGGGACTCAGAGACTGCAGTGCAGCGCTCTACCCACTGAGCTAAATCCCAGCCTTTTCTTATTTGGCTCCCTTTTATTTCTTTTTCTTGCTTCATATTTTAAATGATTAAAACCTCACTTATAAAGCCGGGAAATCATATACTTATTTAAAACACAGATTTGCCAAAAAAAAAAAAAAAAATAGCTGGAAGTGCTAGAGCTTAAGGCAGGGGTAATGAAGAAGCAGCTAACATTTGAGCACTTACTGTGTCTGAGGTATTGGATGCCTACAAGAAAATGGACTCAGGAAAAGGGAGAAGAGGCAAGTAGAAAGGGTAATGGGAGAAAAAAATATCACATATGTTGTCCTTATGGCAAAATCAGGATGTACATATATAGATAGATACACTCACAAAAAAGACATGCAAGTAGAAAGGAGACCATTAGTGGGGAGGGAGAGAATGGGGCAGGAGAGCAGGAGAGGCTAAGGAGGAAGTTACATGAGCAATATACAATGAAATGCATGTATGGAAATGTCATAATGAGATCCATTAAGTTGTACATTAAAAATTACTGATAAAAAATTTTTTGTAAAAAGGTTATCACATTTAAACTTTCCAGTAAACTCTAAATCTTAAATGTTCCAAATATCAAGCCAGGTATGATAGTGCATGCCTATAGTCCCAGGGACTCAGGAGGCAAATCATGGGATGTCATGAGTTTAAGGCCAGACACAGCCTACACAACTCAGCAAGACCCTGACTCAAAAAGAAAAAAGAAAAAAGAAAATGGGCTGAAGATGCAGCCCAGTGGTAGAGCACTTCAAAGTAAAGTGTGTGCAAGGCCCTGGGTTCAACCCCCAAGTACCACACACAAAAAAAATGATACAAACATCAAATCAAATAAATTTACTTAATCCATTAATTAATCACACATGTGTTGCATTTTTGCCCCCTCATGCCCTCCACTGAGGCCCAGCAGTTCAAGATTAGCAATACCAAGAAGCCATCCTGGTGCTGACCAGCAAGCTGACCTACCTGGAACCCACCATGGTTTAACCATGTCACTTCTGATCCCTGCACATGCTCTGACCAGCGCAGGCCTGAATACCCAACATGGGGATGTGGGTAGCAATCCTGCACCTTTAAAGCAATTCCCAAGTGCCTAGCTAGCCCCACAAGTTTACAGCCAACTGCTCTCAGCCCGGTATTGCCTTTAGAAGATTGTTGTGGGGCTTACAGCTCTGTAGAACTTTGGCCCTGAGTGCACAAGCGAAGCAGAGAAAGAAAATACACATGTAAGGAGGCTGCTGCACAAAAATGGCCCATGGCTTGGGCTCCAGTAGCCTTGTTTCACAAGGGAAAAATGGAAGGGGGTTGAGGAAAATTTGCCAGAAAACAGCTGGAATGTATGTGGATTCCTCTTCACACTGCCTCAGTTGAATTTCACATCCATTGGAGGGATGATTTCATTAAAATCAATCAAATGCCCGCTTCTCACAAGAACCAAAAGCATTAATATTCTGAGTGAAAATGACAGCCTGCCTGAAGCACATAACGTTCTTATTGAAAGAAAAAATCCAGACATATACATTCGTATGTCAGTGATATAAAATTCTAAAACAGAAATAAACTGTGATATACAGTCATATGAAATAAAGTATTGAGCCTATAAAGGAAAGCAAGAACCAGATTATTACAGAGTCTGGAGGTGCCTCATCCAGGAGAAGGAGAAAGGGTCTTCAGAGATGTGGGTCATCATCCACATTTTACACCTGAGTAGTGGCTTCTAAGGGTGCAATATGTAATTAGTTGTTAGACTATACATTTGTGTTTAAGAACTTTTGTCAATATATTGTATTAAACACTTTATAAAGAAATGGATTTCAACAGCCAAGTGTGGTGGTGCACACCTGTAATCCTAGCAACTCAGGAGGCAGAGGCAGGAAGATTGCAAGTTCGAGACCAGGGGCAGTCTGCATAACTTAGTGAGACCCTGCCTCAAAAAGTAAAAAACTGGGCTGAGGGTGCAGCTCAGTGGTCCAGCATTTGCAGAGCATGCAAGCGCAAGGCCCTGGGTTCAACCCCCAGTACCACAGAAAAAAAAAGAAAAGAAAAGAAAAGAAAGAAAAAAAAAGAAATGGATTTCAATGAGACTGGCTTGAAGATGATTTATAACATGGAGAGACATGTAAGTAGTGCCAGGCTTCCACCTTTATCTATTGGAGAACAGCCATTGACAGAAAAAACCATGACCCTGTGATGGGCTGCATCTCTGAGCTGCCCAGGCCTCAGATACAACAGATGTAACATCAAGAACATGGATAATATTCAAATGCAGCAACATAATTGTTCTTGTTAGGTGGTGTCCAGTTGATGTCCAACTCATTGAACCCTACGTACAACAGGCAAAGCAGTATTGTTGTGTTTCTGTTATTCATAGAGTTTTCAATGGCTGATTGTCTTTTGGGAATGGGTTGCCAGGTTTTTTTCCCAAGCCTACAGCAGCTGGTGTTCTCTGGTGGTCTCCCAACCAGGCCTGACCCTGCTCAGCTCTGGAGATCTGATGGGATTGAACACCACAGTGCTATGGCTGCATGCAGCAACATCATTAGAAGGTGCTAAAGCTTTCAGTATTTATTATCTCCATTTTAAAATAAGATAGCTAATTATACATTCATATAATTTTTATTTGTTTGTTTATTTGCGGTATTGGGAGTTGAACCCAGGGCCTCCCACTTGCATGCTTTGCAAGTGCTGTACCAATGAGCTGCACCCCTAACCCATTTTTTTTTTTTTACTTTTTGAGACAGGATTTCCCTAAATTACGCAGATTGCCTCTAGTCTCGAACTTGTTATCCCCCTGCCTCTGCTTCCAGAGTGGCTGGGATTACAGGTGTGCACTACTGAGCCCGGCTTAATTTTTAATTATGTCTATGTTTAACAATAAAGCCTCAAACCTCCTGAAAATTGAACACATGACTCTGGTCTGCCACTAGAAGCCAGCTCCAGCACCCCAGCGGCTATGCCCCTCGAGAAAGGCCTTAATAAGGGCGAAAAAGAGTATCAGCAAAATGAAGCCTGGTCCAGAACACCAAGTACATATAGGGCACAATTTACTTTTTTATGCACTCAGCAGTTGCTTAACACGTACTGCATACCAGGTGCCTCATAAGCTCTGCACAAATATTCACTCTGATATGCATGGCTTCGCCAGAACCAAACATTTGCAAAGGAACTAATACCAAGGTTTGCAAAGGAGAGTGGGGATCTCAAATTTACCAAGGAATGACTCAAGATACATACTGGTGCTGGATGGAAAGAGTTTATTATCATGTGGGACACTGCGGTGACTAAGAAAGATTCATTCCCAAGTACAGCCACTAATAAAGCATTATACAAAATATTTAGTGAGTGGCTCTAGTTGGTCATAAGAGGAAAGTGGTTATACAAAAGGAATTCTAAAAGTAAACCAAGGAGAAGGTGGGAGGAGTGGTTAACTATTTTTATGAGAGACTGAAACAATCAAATTTGAGAAGTAAAGGGTAATTAAGGGACAAGCACTGCTGTCTAGATTGCATTGGAGCCCAACTTCAATGGCCCTAAAGCCACATGATGCTCATCCTGAAAACCAAACATGAAAAATAAAACTGCTTCTACTGTGGTTAAAAATATCAGGTCCTTTGAGAGACCTGACATTATAACATGATATAAAGAGAAAACCAGTTTCACATAGAAATAAATGAGTGAATGGTGTAAACAGTTCTAAGTTCTACTCAATATAATCAATATAATATAAAAGCATTTTAAGTCACTGTGCAATTATAAGTGATGCTTTATGAATTCCTGTACTTGCCATGTACCAGAATCTTAGAACTAGGTGACTATGATTGGTTAGTTCTTAAATAGAAAAGAGAGGATACCAGAGTACAATGTGGGAAGTTTGAGAGGCTGAGAACTAACTGTACACAGGGGTCAAAGGATAAACTTGTTCAAATTCTAGAAGCAATTACCGTATTTTATACTGCACTAAGCAGTACTCTGCTGGAATGTCATGTTGATTTAAAATGAGGGGTCCGTTGTTGTTGTTAGGAGTCAGGTCTGACTCATAGGGACCCTCACAGGGTTTTCAATGACTGTTTGGGGATTGTTTCTGGCATAGCTTGCCACATCCTTCTCTCATTTTCACAGTGCTGAGGATTGAACCCATGGCCTCAGAGAATACAGAGCAGCACCAACTGAGGTAAATCCCAGCCCCTGAGGGAACCATAGGAAGTATTTTGTTTTTCTGTTCCAATCTTAATTTCACTTACAGATTTAACTAGTATTTTCCTTAAGCTTGTTATTGTTTATATGTAAGTATAATCATTGAAATTATACTTACATTAAATCATATTTATTTTTTTGCATTGGTGATTTTTCAAGGTCACTTCTGAGTTAGATATTATATAAGACAGAAAAGAAAGCCTAGTCCATGCCTTGGAGGTTTGTAATCTTGGCATGACAGACAGAACTGTGATGGTCTGGCTAATACAATTCAGGGATGACCGAGTTACCACTGTGGCTTAATTTGCTCTAGGAACTCTTCCAATTATATATAGAATCATGGGACTGAAAGAAAACTGGCATTTTGAAAAGATGGATGCTCAATGCTTTTACCACTAACCCACTCTAAATCTTGCCTGAGGAACTAGGGGAAGAGAAGACAGAAAGGCAAAACCTGGGAGGTGGCATTTCTGATTTCTACAATATGCCAGCCATACGCATCTATAGTAGTGCACTAATGCAACTCAGTGACATTCCTTTGATTCTGTTCTGAAACGAAAGCTCTAAGTAGTAGAGAGCTTTTTGTTTGGATAAGATCTAGCCTCAAGATATTGCCCAGAGTACATGCACAAAAAAGATATGTCAAGACTCTCAAGACTGCCACGTGGGGATTGGGAACAGACACACCTAACACTTCTCAGCAGTCATCTCTATTTGTAGCCCAGACTATAATAAGTGCTGGAACCTGTTGCCATCACATCAAAACCTATCCATCCATAAGTACTCACTCTCTGAAAGTCTGGAAAAGTCATAGCTCCCAGGGAAATATTTCATCCACAAAAAAATTTTCAGCCACAGAAAAAGTTGACAGAGGTGCCTCCCCCACATCTTTCCAACCTCGTCATTCCATCATCTGAGCTCACCTGGTTCTCCAGACTCCTCACACTCCCATATTTGTCTACAAGTCCCATCACTTTTTTTTTCCTCTTAAAATAATGATTTGCAGCTAGGCACAGTGACACACGCCAGTAATCCTGACAACTTGGGAGGCAGAGGCAGAGGGATGGCGGGTTTGAAGCCAGAGGCAGCCTGTGTAACTTAGCGAGAACCTGTCTTAAAACAAAAAAACTTAAAAGGAGCTGGAGTGCAGCCCAGTGGTAGAGCACTTGCAATGTATATGCAAGGAACTAGGTTCAACCGCCAAGTACCACAGAAATTAAATAAGTAAATAAATAAAAGAATGACTTACTGAGACATGACCTCATGACTACTGCTCAGAATACCCTCCCACTCCTTTTTGTGTTCCAGTCTCATGGATGACCTCAAGAGGCACTGCCATCCCTGTTCTTTCTCCTGGCATGCTGGGAAAGGAAAAAAGCAGATAAAGATAGGGGGTTGGGGGTCTTGGAAACCATTTGAGGTTTGAGAAGTAAAGCATCAACACAATCACTCCTACCCTGGTTTCCCATCCTGGTATACAGCCAGAAAAGGTAGAGAAGGGGCCAACAGAAATGGGTCCTCAAAGACTGTCACAGGCTGTCCAGCCATTTCCCCTGGGGAGTGAGCAGTCTTCAAGCTCTGCTTTCATTGCCTCGACTTGACTATGTTAAACAGCTATCAGCAGACCAACTACCACCTCTCCCACCAGGGAAGAAAAAAAGATAAGAGAATCATATTCTTTTATATTTTAGACAGAATCTGAAATTAGAGTTGAAATAATTTTGTGTATACCCTCCCAAAAAAGTACTGTTTCCTGCAGAGAGTTTCTGAATTTATAACTCTTACCTCTCTTCCTTCTCTATCACATCAGCTCCCTAATATTTAACTTCTTTTTTTCCTTTGGGAGGGAAAGAAAAACTAATGAATAAAATTACAGGTTACTATCTCAGGAGGCTGCAAACCACAGTAGAAGAAAAGTCCACAATTTTGTGAGTCTGAAAATAATTATATCAATTATATTGGCTGCAATACATTTTTATGTTACATCTCTCTGATCTATAGCACTATTATAATATTTATTTTCAATAGACAGGCATACTCAGGAGCATGGTAGACCTACAGGACCTCATGATAAAGACTTATTATTTAAAAATACTCCTTTCTGCACCAGGGCTTAAGGAATCAAGCAGCAACATATGGAACAGTGCTAAAATTTTAAATCTTTAATTGACTTCATATGGGTCTGTACACTGAATATTAAACATAAAAGTTTCTCTCCACCACAATTCCAGATGAATCTTGCATTCCATTTTGCTGAGAAACCTTGTCTTTCTGTTTTTAAATTTGTTCTTGGGTGATTCTATTGCACTGTTTTAGACCAGCCTACCATCATCACGGAAACCTGCTGTTTCACACGGTGCATCTTGCCACATACTGACATGGTTATGTATATTCCCCTCACTTCCGATTGCCTCAGGTAGTGCAGGAGCAGGAGGGCAGAGATAAGCAAAGCCCATGGATAATCCTAAAATCTGTTTGTAGCCAGTAATTCATTTTCAAGATTTTTTCCACCAAATCTTTAATAAAAATTGCTAATAAGATCAAATGAATTTCTACTTTTTCCTCCTGACCATGCTAACCCATTAGTGAAAGTGGTAATGATAATGAGCAGACAAATGATTAAATAACAATACCAGGAGAATTATAATTGGCATACAAGCAAACCCGCACTCCAATGCAGTAATAAAAGTTGGCTAAAGCTCAATATTCTCGTTTTTTCTTTTCTTTCTTAACATTCTTGGGAGGGGGAAGGGGATTTGACCTTGGCCCTAAACTGTACTTTTTGATAGAGCTCATATATCTGGGCCTGACTGGGGCCCACAGATGGTATAGCAAGGTGACTTTGGTACTCTGGAGCAGTTCTCTGTCTTTGAGGCACTGTCAACCAATATTCACAGCCAGCCTAGCTTATTCAACTTGGTGGGCAACAAAGACCTCAGCATCAACATCAAGGGGAACAGCCAATGCAGAAAATAAGGAAGCAATTGGACATCACATGAAAATAGTGAGGACCTGAATCTGCACATGCGTGAGATACACCAGCAGCAAATCAGAGTGGGTAAAAACCAGGAAAATATGATCAGTCTTAACGCAGTCTCCTGGCTGCCTTTCTGATCAGGCTAGAACCTGAGGAAAACCCTGGGGAAAGAGACATTACAGATATGTTTCAAATCACATATTTTTATTTTAAAGATGTAGTTATTGTGATGCACTGTGCAGTGGCGCACACCTATAATCCCAGGGACTCGGGAGGCAGACGCAGAAGGATCACAAGTCCAAGACCAGAGGCAGTCTGCATAATTTAGCAAGACCGTCTCAAAAAAAGTAAAAACATGGGCTGAGGGTGCAGCTCAGTGGTCCAGCACTTGCAGAGCATGCAAGCATGAGGCCCTGGGTTCAACCCCCCCAGTACCACACACACAAAAAAAGATGTAGTTATTGTATGTGTTTGTCAATTCTGAGGCTCAATGTTTCATCTTTCCCCACTTCTAGGGCCACTTATGTTTTCCATGTTCTTGGATAATCTGTCTTGGTTTATATAACAGTATTCAGGTAAAACTTTATGCTTTCTCTGATAAAAGAACTGGGATGATCTATCTCAATTCAATCCAGAGTTGTAAAATACTGAAACAATTTCCTTGTAAACACCAAATTTGTTCCAGAAGATAGACTGTCTCATAAGTCTAAACCAGAAGGGAATGCATTCATGTAAGAGGATAAAACTACAAGGAAGTGTGTTCCTTTCCTCACCTTGCCACCTGCTGTCCCCTGCCCTGTGGGATTGCATATGCATTGGTATTTAGTAGAAGGAATGGGTATGGCAGGGGCTGTCTGCTGCCTTGCAGTACTGCCTAGTGGCTTAGTGGAGCTAAAATTTACTTGTTCTGTTTAGTTAGACACAGTTTATTCCTGTCAGAAATAGTTCAAACCACAATTCGTGATCTTTAAGAATCTAGAAGGAAAAAGGTAAAAGGCTATGTGACTGGAAACAGGAAACAAAAGCAACCACCATCTTTTCCAAATGCAAGAGGAAGGTGTATACTGCAAAATGCGTAATAGTGAGGGCACTTTATTAGGGAAATGTTAGCCACCAAGAATAGAAAGCAACTCCAACTTTTTAAATAAATAATAGGAAAATGCATTATAAAGTGGACACAAAATTAAATCTTAATATGTTTTGTGTCTTTTGTTAGGGTCCCTTGAGTTGGATCTGACTCATAGCTACCCTATGTACAACAGAACAAAACACTCCAGACACTGTGCCATGCCTGGCTCTATGTTAGTGCTTTTCTGCTATTCATAGGGTTTTCGATGGATTGTTTCAGGAGTGGGCTGTCAAGGCCTTATCCCAATTTTTGTGGTGCTGGGGATCAAACCCAGGACCTCAGAGCATGCAGAGCAAGCATTCTACCAACTGAGCTAAACCCAGCCCCAAATCTCAATATGAACATGTTCAAATCTCAGTTTTGCTGCTTCCTTATCCTGTGACTTTTGGCCAATAACATCTCTGAGACAATAAAATGAAGATCATGTTGGTACCTAAACACATGGGTTTGTGAGGGATAGTTGAGATGGTGCTTAGAAAGTTCTTAGTACTGGGCCTGACATGTTATAAATAGCAACTATCAAAGTTATTGTCTACAGCCATACCACCCTGGCATCCGATCCTGTCTAATCTCAGAAGCTAAGGAGGGCCAGGCCTGGTTAGTCCTTGGATGGGAGACTGCTTGGGAATACTGGGTGCTGTAGGTTTGGGAGAAGGACCTGGCAGCCTACTTCAAAAATAACCAGCCATTGAAATCCCTATGAATAGCAAAGAAGCACTGACATAGTACCAGGTATGGCACAGTTTTGAGTAGTGTTTCCTCCTGTTGTACATAGAGTTGCTATGAGTCAGACCCAACTCTGCAGCACCTAAGAACAACAACAATCAAAATTATTGTAAAAATATTCGTGTGAGGTCACAAACATTGTGTTCACATTGTAAAGAGCAGTTATACAGAAGAGAGAAAGACTTGTTTGTGGTCCCATTAGGGAGGTAGAGCTTAGAAACAGTTTTCAGTTTGTTGTTGTGTTGTTAGTTGCCGTTGAATCATGTCCAACTCATAGTGACCCTTTGAACAACAGAATGAAACACTACTTGACACTATCCTATGCATGGCCATACTAGATGAGCATAATTTGTCTCAAGAGACAGGAAGCTGCTGTTAGAACCTGGAACAAGATAAATATCAGCCAGGTAACTTGGTGGGATGTAAAAGTTTCTCCAGCATTAAAAGATTAAAAGATTCCTCCAGACAACCATTAGGATTCTTTTGAACCTATGAGATCCTCTGAGCCTATTATTTCTTTCCTTCAATTTGCAATAGAAATGAAAAGAAAGTTAAACTTTAGAAATGGCTGGAAGTAGAAGAAAACCAGAGACTGTCGCTCTATAGTTATTGAATAGTATATCAATTCACAGTCTGTGGAGAATATGTGATCATCATAAAAATGACAATAATTTTCACTCCTCCAGAAGCTGGCACAAGACAGGCTAGAAAAGGATTTCAAAATGAGATTCCTCCACCTTCTGTCAGATGTAGGCTTTAGTTTTTTTAACTGACAGATGGCATCCTATGTTTTTATTGTGGATAACACAATAGTTTGAAGTACATATGTACACTGCAGAACAATTAAATCCGGCTAATTAACTAATGCATTACTTCACGAAGTTATCATTTTGGGGATGATAGCACATAAATTCCACTTTTTTACATTTTTCAAGGGTACACTATATCATCATTGACTATAGTCAATTAATATTCAGTTTATCAAAGGAATGCATCCACTGATAACAGAAGCAAAATTTTTCTTCCTTTGATTACATGAACTAATTCAAAGTATGACATGAGCTTTCAACTGAGTAAATATTAAGTAATGTGTTTTCCTTATTTACCAGTTAGTAAAAAAGAAAAGAACAGGAGGGGCAAGATTCTTAAACACTCCTTTAAAGAAAGTGTTTACATATAACTCTCACATAACAACAATGAATACTTATTCACTTCTTGACTTATGCAAAAAAAAAAAGTTATTGGACACCAATTACATGCCAGAAACTAAGGAAACAATTAGCACAATGGACACAGTCCCTGCATCCATGGAACTGAATGGCTCTTCATTATGTAGTTTGTAAAAACATATTGCTGTTTCCAGTAATTTACTATATATGGGTGCCAGGTTGAGAAGGAAGTTTCAAAACAACTCTTTCTGTACCTCCTGACATTTAACGAGTTATTATATCATGTGAAATTGGTACTTACCCTACAGAACAGAAAATGTCTCAACTGAGATGCTGCAAACACCTATTCTAAGAATAGAGGTGTGCTTAGAGCTCCTAACTGCTCCATGTAGATACAGACTGTCACTAAATGATACCATTTTTTTAAGTTATCACTTTTGACTCAAGGCTCTTATTCATGGTACAATTGCATAGTTCCATTTGGGTTTAACTGGAAAATCTATGGCTATCTCACTCTGTGAAACTACCTAAAACTATATGGAGCATAGGTATGTGGGAACTGGGAGAGCAGAGCTAGAAATGCTTATGTAATCGCCCCTGGTTAGAATCAGATTCCAAATAGTACCTCATCTTGGTGATCAAGGATACAGAATCTTAGAAGAGCAAGAGTTTTTCAGTTCAAATATTTAATAATAATAATAAAAAGTCTTCACATGCCTGCTTATCAAAGGTCCTGGCTATTTTTATCCAAGTGTGGGCTTTCGCTTGAACTATTTAAGCCCAGAAAAAAGCTGGAAAGTGTCAATGTCTAAACCATTATTTTTTTCTGCTTCCATAACAAAAAAAAAATGAAAAAAGGGAAAATATTCTTAATATAAGAAATCTAGAGATTAAAAGATTATTTAAAAATACACCAGTCATCACTGGTTGAATGATTCATCATAATCCTCAGTGTGTGATTATTGATAACTACTATCAATTCTAATTCAAAATTGGGGCATAAGTGAGGGCAGGTAGGACCACAGCCACAGTCAGAAAACTACTTACATCTTAGAGTAGATGCCAACCATTCTACAAGTGAGTGTCAAAGAACAAAGGTGTTCCCCTTGAGGGGCATTTATTGGACAAAGGCTGTGTCCTCAAATCTCTTCCATGGCTAGGGATTTGCAGCTTTCCCTGCCCATCAGTTAGAGCAGAGGATCCCTGAATGAGGATGCTCTCTTTACCCTTCAGCCAATGGATGCAGCCCATCATTTCACAGTGTTTTTAAATTTCTCTGATGATTAAAATTACCTGAACTTATTTGTCAAACAGGCAAAGTCTCAAGCTCCATCTAGAACTGCATCAGAATCTCCAGGTAAGGGACCTAGAAAGTTGAATATTTGGTTAGTGCCCCTGCTGATTCTTCTCTTCATAGGGGCTAGGGAAACAGCATAGATTTCTAAGCCCTGACTCATCATTCTCTGTTGACCCTGCTACGGATGATATGCCTTGGCATTGGCCTCCACAGCACCTTGTTGATCTCAGCCATTACGTTCAGTAGTGCAGCCTACTGTCACCAAATAACAGAATATCTATGATGAGCCAAATTACACAATTAAGCAGCATAAAAGAAACAATGGTTCATTAGAGAAGTTATTTCCATTCTGTCCCTCGGTTTTGTAAGAGTATAAAGTCAAAACAAATGCCTTGGTTGGCATAATATTTGAAACCTACTTTCAGTATACTTGTTGTTGTTGTTGTTAGGTGCTGTCGAGTCGGTATCTGACTCATAGCGACCCTCATAGGGTTTTCAATGGCTGATTGTTTCGGGATTGCTTTGGGAGTAGATTGCCAGGCCCTTCTCCCATTTTTGTGGTGCTGGGAATCGAACTCAGGACCTCAGAGACTGCAGCACAGTGCTGTACCAACTGAGCTAAACCCAGACCTTCAGTATACTACTCTTCTAAAAACAGAAAATTCTGCAGTAAATTGTATATCTAATATAAACTTAAGCCTGTAAAGCAACAATAGAAGATTGAACCTTAATATTAATTTATTTTCTATGTATGGTGACAATTTTATTTATTTATCTATCTATCTATCTATCTATCTATCTATTTATTTATTTATTTATTTTGTGGTACTTGGGATTGAACCCAGGGCCTCGTGCCTGCATGCTCTGCAAGTGCTGGACCACTGAGCTGCACCTCAGCCCATTTTTTTATTTTTTGAGACAGGGTCTCATTAAGTTACACAGACTGCCTCTCCTCTGGTCTCGAATTTGTGATCCTCACGCTTCCGCCTCCCGAGCCACTGGGATTACAGGTGTGCATCACCAGGCCCGGCGCTTATTTTTTATTTTTTATTTTATTTGTTTTGTTTGCTTGAGACAAGGTATTGTTATACAGCCAGGGTTAGCTTTACACTCGTGATCCTCTGGTCTCAGTCTCCTGAGTGCTGGGACTACAGGTATGTGCCACCACATCCCGCTAACAATTTTACTTATTTGGCAGTATCTTACCTGGAGTTGATAACTATTATAAAAATGTCAAATGAATATTATTTATAATGTTATATAAGTTCCCCCACACGTCTGTCAGTTTGCTGCACTGTGGGGGCTTGTGTGTTGCGATGAGGCTGAGAGCTCTGCCAGTGTAACCTCGGACATGAACAAGGTTACCCATGGTAGACAGGTTTTCAGCTGAGCTTCCAGATTAAGACAGACTAGGGAGTAGGACCTGGCGAGCCACTCCCAAAACAACTAGCCATTGAAAACCCTAAGGATAGCAAAGAAACACTGTCAGATATAGTGCCAGAAAATGAGCCCCCAGGTTGGAAAGGACTCAAAAGACTACTGGGGAAGAGTTTCCTCCTCAAAATAGAGTCTACCGTGATGATGGAAATGGAGTAAAGTCCCAGGGTGCTCAACTTGCCGATGGGGCACGACTCAAAATGAGGAGAAACAACTGTAAACATCCATTAATAATTGGAACATGGAATGTACATAGTATGAATCTAGGAAAATTAGAAATTGTTAAAAGAGAAATGGAGCGCATAAACATTGACATTCTAGGCATCAGTGAGCTAAAATGGACCCGCATAGGCCATTTTGAGTCAGACAATCATATGGTCTACTATGCTGGGAATGATAAACTCAAGAGAAATGGGGTTGCATTCATCATCAAAAAAGACATTTCAAGATTTGTCATGAAATACAATGTTGTCAGTGATAGAAT